>CM020182.1:2189314-2200841 GCA_009805545.1 Oryza longistaminata
TCTAACAATATATTTTCCTTTTCCCCCAGGTTCTGATGATGAGGTTACAATCCGACCTGGCACAGGTCTTGCTTGCTGCATGTAGGGGAGAACTGGGGTCAGTCTCACTAACCTGGTCACCTGAATTGGCAACTGTGGTTGTGATGGCAAGTGAAGGTTACCCTGGCGTTTACAAGAAGGGGACAGTAATAAAAAATATCGATGAAGCTGAGCAGGTCTCTCCTGCAGTTAAGATCTTTCATGCTGGAACTGCCCTAGATCGAGATGGAAACTTTGTCGCGGCAGGAGGCCGTGTTCTTGGTGTAACCGCGAAAGGTAAGGACATTGAGGAAGCAAGGGCAAAAGCATATGACGCTCTCGACGTTGTCGACTGGCCAGAAGGATTCTTCAGGCATGACATTGGTTGGAGAGCACAGAAATATGGGCGCATGGTTGCACACTGATAGGCATATACTGTAACTATGTTATGTTTGTGATGTCAATGGGAATACAACGACAGGGGAATGGGCATAATATTTAGAGCCCTCTAATATTTAAGTAGTGGATGCATATGGAGATGGAAGTAATTGGCAGTTTGGATTAGTTCCTTGATCGAGGAACACGTTTTTCTGATCACTAGTTCCTTTTTGGTAGTACATGTTTATAATTTCACCTTCTGTATTGTAATAAGAACTGGTGTGGACCAATGATGAATGCAACTTGCTTGTCAATATACAGTATTTTGATATTGAAGACCATATCCATTTATATTTTTCCTATTTTATTTAGATATAGTAAGGCTCTAATAATGATAAATCTCAAGGACAAAGCAAATAATTTATTTATAACTCTTTTGACAATGCATCTATATAATTGAGCCACCTTTGACAATAAGAGTAAATGGTAAATCTAGGATAAAAATAGAGGTGATGCTAATACATAACGCAAAAATTCTTGGAAATTGTATTTCCTGAAAAATATGGTCTTAAATATCCGTGCTTCGTTTTGAAAAAAAAACACGTTCGTCTTGTTGAATTATTCAATTCGATGATAATATCTGGAAGTAATGCTGAAAAAGGAAAACAAGAGCTCCTGGTAGATGATAATATCTGTTTGTTCTCACTGGTTTGCTAATCGAGCTGTGTTTAATTATCAGAAGATAGATGGGGGCACGAAGCACACCGTAGAACTATAGAGGAGTTATGAGTTATCTCCTCCTAGCCGCTGCCTGTTTCAATATATCTTCTCTGACTGTCCCAATGTTCCCTACAAGCCTTGAGCTCACGGGCGGATACTTGGGACCGCAAGCTGGCCGCTGGGGCTTTTGCGCCCCAAGCCCAATAGTGAATTCCCCCCTGATGAGAGTGGATATAGTCATTGCCACTTTTGGGTAAACACTTAACAGAGGACTGTAAAAATAACATAGAATATTTTTTACTCTAGAGACGCTTTAACGATACTTTTAGCATATTTAGTTAAATTTATCTTGTAGAGTCATCATTTTAGCTCTTTAAAAATGCATCATATGTAGATATATTTTCTTAAGACATTTAAACCTGTGTAGAGCTAGTTTTAAAATTATTAATATATACGTAGTAACTAGTTATAAAACACAAAGACAAGGCACATATGCTCACATAGGGTTACGTTCTTGCACTACTACATAACTCATTTTCCCGTGCAGGCATATACATTTTTCCGTGTGGTCGTTTGTTCCGCCTGCACCCAGTTGGAAAATCAGTATTTTCGCGTGTAGGCGGGACGACCGCACAGAATAATCGATTATCCCGTGTGGTCATATTATACCACCGCACGGAACAAAAAAACCAAAAATAAAAAACAAAAATCGCCGCCGACCCACATGCAACCGGTTGCCGCAACTCGTTTTCGCGCCGCCACACGCACGAACACACCAGGCCGCCACCGCCGCGGCCAGCTAGGCCACCCCGGTCGCCGCCTCGACCAGCCACGGCCGCCCGTTGGCCCCAATGACGGTTCTTGGTGGTTTGGCCCCATTTTATGTCGGTTTGCACTGACTTGTGGGCCCATCAATCCTCGTGCTCTCACGTGATTCGCCCGAAGAGTGTTTCTTTGCAATAATGACTTCATTTTTCCTTCACTTTGCTCTATAATCCCTAGATCTATGTTAATTCTCTAATCCTAATACAACTACATTATTTGTTATTGATATACATGTAAGAAATGTATATTTTCCCTTTATTCATTGTGCTAGTTGGCGGTCGAAATTGGTACTTAATAACTATCAACAGTGCTCCTGAGATAATCAATTTATTGAACCAACACTATTACCAGATAGATTCTTCTTGACGCCGCCCCCTTTTGTTTCCATGTGGTCCGTAAGTGGAACCTCACGGGAAAATAGGGGAACCGGCGCCGGGCTGTCACCCGCACGGGAAAATGCATTATCCCGTGCGGGCGTCTTAAGCCAATCGCACGGGATAATACGATATTTTCCTGTGCGGTTGGCTTAAGACGCCCGCACGGGATAATGCATTTTCCCGTGCGGGTGACAGCCCGGCGCCGGTTCCCCTATTTTCCCGTGAGGTTCCACTTACGGACCACATGGAAACAAAAGGGGGCGGCGTCAAGAAGAATCTATCTGGTAATAGTGTTGGTTCAATAAATTGATTATCTCAGGAGCACTGTTGATAGTTATTAAGTACCAATTTCGACCGCCAACTAGCACAATGAATAAAGGGAAAATATACATTTCTTACATGTATATCAATAACAAATAATGTAGTTGTATTAGGATTAGAGAATTAACATAGATCTAGGGATTATAGATCAAAGTGAAGGAAAAATGAAGTCATTATTGCAAAGAAACACTCTTCGGGCGAATCACGTGAGAGCACGAGGATTGATGGGCCCACAAGTCAGTGCAAACCGACATAAAATGGGGCCAAACCACCAAGAACCGTCATTGGGGCCCACATGTCATCCTCTCATCAAAGGCAGTGGCAAATGGCGGTGGCTATGGTTCGGCCGAACCAGGCTTTGTGCCCCTAGCACCGAGCTTCCACGTGACGACTCCTTCACTCCTGATGGCGGTTATGTTCGTTTCCCAGTATACAACCGACTTAACTACCGTCATTAGGAGGCTATAAAAGGAGGAGCCTACTTCACTTGCAACACACCTTAAGGAGCAATTCTCTTCCACATTGTATTCTCTATAGACTATAGTTTAGTTGGAATAAAGTATTGAGGAGATTTGGTCCTATAGCCTACTCGGAGTTTGTGGTAATTACCAAGATTGAGGGAATAAATTCGTTCCAAATCCCTCTCAATCCCTTTGTGGACGGGACTAACCGAACAAAGCCTAAATGCTAAAGGCACAAATAAACATGCATATTGTTCAAAGACAAATAAAGTCTTCCATTGGGCTAAATAATGATAGCAAAACCAAATGATAATCACGACAAATAAAAAAACTAGTGCATACTAATATATTCGTATACATGTTACATGAACTGTCGCAGCTCCACAATAGCATAGACAGAAATCCGTCTAGCTAGTTTTACTGGAGCAAGATCAATCAACAATAGATTTTACGATGAAACGTTGTTGCTGAAACCTTCACGAAGCATTGGAACCTATTGTACCTTACTATCTCCATGGTTTCCCAGCTATCATATCAAAAACAACATTGAGAAAATTACATATGTATGTAGGGCATGTTTTGTTGCCTGCATTCTTTGTGCAAGAGTGGGTGAGAGCGAAGCATGCGCGGGTGCAGGGGGTGTGAGCTGACTCACTTCCTTTTCCCCTCTGCCTTGCTGATCTTGGCAAAAAGGGGCGACTAATAGTTACCGTTGCCTTTTTTTTTTCTCATGACAGTACTGAGGTTATCACCTGCTTCTCCTGTTCCATATGTCACTTGTACACAGCATTAATTATGCCATCAGATCATTGAGCCCTAGCTATGTGTATCATATGCAGGTCAACAAAGAGGCTGACTACGCGGCTAGACAACAGGCTAGCCCCGAGAAACATCATGTAAAGAGTGCTAGCCCCGTAAAACATTGTGTCAAGAGGTCAGCAAGGTACGTGCCACCAGCTACCCAATCCGTACCCAAAGATGACAATGTCGCCGTACAACTCCTTGACTTGATCATGTCAGACCCAACTCAATTTGGGAGGTTTGTTACTTTTTCACCCATTGCATGCACATTGCAATTCCATAACTGATTTATTTCAATCCTACCGCAATTACTAACCTAATCGGCCATCTTACCTCACAGCCCTCCCTTAGTCGAGGTGGATTGTTACAGTGCTAATGCCACGGACATAGCCGCATCATTCAAAGTGGGAAGCATGACAGAAGGGATTTTCATAGATGCTTTTGCATCTTTGCTTTTTAAGGATGAAAAGAGAGATAGCCCAGAAACTTTTGGCAAGAGGATCTTCATACCCACCTCTGTAACGGTACTGCATGGTTTGCTTTTAGTGTTTGCTGTCCATTATCTCACATTCCTTACAACAAGCTGAGAATTAACATACAACTGCAGGGTCTCCTCAACATTGAGAATGTCACTAGAGTTGGCAGTAAGGACAAATTCAGCCCACGTGCACTTGCTGAACACCTGTCTGATTGTCTGAAGGGTGTCGACCTTTCAAAGGCCGAGCAGGTCAGGATTTAGTACACCAATTTTTATTATATACTCTGCCATGGCTTATATGTAATCTAATTTTACCTATGTTCCATCTGTTAAGCTTTTGCTGCCAATCATCAACAATGATCACTGGACACTCTACATCGTATACCTGAACCAAGGTAGTTTTGATATACTGGACTCCAATGACTACGACCAAATAGGAGGAAAGCAGAGCCAGCATCACTACCCTTTGGCCTAGAAAGTCCTCAAGCGTCTCAGCGATGGGTTCCAATCCTTTCTTCCCAAAGTTTTTAAAAAGTTTGGCAACTACCATCGTGAGTTCGTTAAATGCCCCAAGATGGTGCCATGCTCAAATGACTGCGCGTTCTATGTCATGAGGTACATGGAGCGGTACCAGGGAAACCCCGACAAGCTTGCTGATGATTTTCAACCGGTACTATTTGTCACAACATGTTTCATTACAGTATTGCCACCTGAATCCTCTTGTTATCAATTGCTACAGCTTTCATACTGACTATGCAATTTCTCTTCTGCCAGCCTGAATCACGTGTTCTTCGGGCACAGATCCTGCACCAACTCATTTTCCAACGCTTCAACATAGCACCATGCGTCCACCCTGCCATAGAGGACCTCCGTCCCCTGGATGACGGTGAAGGAAGCTCCCACTAGTGACACCGATGTTATGTCTATGTTCATAGTTACCACTGCTTGTGAACTTTAGGCCATGTATGCATGGGACCGATGTGGATGAAACTATTTTATTTTGTTAAGGTTAATGTGGGTATTTTATTGCAAACACATTTTGCTTTCATATTGCCGATTCGTTTTCATATGTGATCACTGAAATGTCATCCACAAGCCAAAATTATAAGATAGCAAACCATTTACTGAAAGGCAAACAACCATCCCGAATGATTGAGAACATCGGTTGGCTTCACTAAGTAATCACTCTACTTTCTGGAAGGTTGATGGCATGTACACCAAACGAGTATCACAGCCATGCAGTGATAACTCCATCAGCACACATCATATGGTGCTTTAGCAAATCACATACATATATCTCTTCTGAATACGCTGACATCTACTCCACACTTATAAAATTATTTATTTCACACCCATGAAATTAGATCAAAACCCACGAATACAAGACTAACAAATTTAATCTCCGCCACTAAGCAAAAGTAGCAATTATTTAAAACGACAATTCTATAATCAATCTTAAAAACTCAAATCTTATCGGGGATATCCTAAACCTTCTTACGCTTGCACGGCGGCGACGCTGTATCCTTTGATTGACTAACCTTAGGCAGCACATCCCCATGCCTCCGATTATCATCCTGCTCATCTTCATCCCCCAAATTTTCTTCGCTATCGCACAGATCAGATGGTGGTGATGGGCATGGAGTGGACACGTACCTGTCGACGTTTGATGTCACGACTACGGTATTTGGACAGTATGGGGATCGTTGATGCTAGGATATACGCGAGACTGAGGTAAAAGAGGCGGAGACAGGGATTTTTATACAGGTTCGGGCCCCTGAGTGGTCAGGTTATAACCCTACATCCTGTTGGCCGGAGCCGGAGTTGCTTTTATTCACCATAATCACACCAGTACAATATGTGGGGTAGCCTATCTAACTGTTGTCGACATGGCGGTCTGAAGGTCTGCTGGAAGGTTGATGGCATGTACACCAAACGAGTATCACAGCCATGCAGTGATAACTCCATCAGCACACATCATATGGTGCTTTAGCAAATCACATGAATATATCTCTTCTGAATACGCTGACATCTACTCTACACTTATAAAATTATTTATTTCATGCCCATGAAATTAGATCAAAACCCACAAATTCACGACTAACAAATTTAATCTCCGCCACTAAGCAAAAGTAGCAATTATTTAAAACGACAATTCTATAATCAATTTTAAAACCTCAAATCTTATCGAGACTATCCTAAACCTTCTTACGCTTGCTCGGCGGCGACGCTGTATCCTTTGATTGATTAACCTTAGGCAGCACATCCCCATGCCTCTGATTATCATCTTGCTCATCTTCATCCTCCAAATTTTCTTCGCTATCGCACAGATCAGATGGTGGTGATGGGCATGGAGTGGACACGTACCCATCATTGTAGTATTGCTCAAGATCTTCTCGAAACCTCTCCTCATCTGATTCTGTAGGTGGTGGTGGCCAATCTGGCGTTGGCGGCCCCCTAACACGAAACTCAGGAGGTAGATCCACCTCGCGCATCACTGGAGATGGAGTCAACCTATCTGGTGAATGTGAGCCCGATGAATCACCATGTATTGAGGGTGAGGCTGGCGAGCCATCGGGTAACTTAGCCATCTCTTTGCGAAAATCAGCCCCCCCTGACATCTATGCGCCTATGCTTTCCCCCCTCGATATTGATAGGCAACAGCCCAGCCCATCGTGAACTATATATAATGCATACATATTGACTTAGCTAAAGATAGCTTCCCAACCATGCGCTTGACCATTTCATCCTATTTGTTATCCACCTTCTTGCCGCAAATAACTCCCATGCACATCACCCCATCCATGCACACACACCATAAATTATTTAACTATAATCTAATCTTACCCCGGTCACAGTCTCTAAATTCAAAGTACACGCATTTCCATTCACCACTCTACATCCACCAAATCGTTGAATGCATGCGGTTGCCTTCTCGCTGTACATTTATTTTTACCAGTGACATTATTATCTAGACCAACCCATACATTCCAACCATCCACTCTCCTGCCGGTACTATCGCCCGTACTTAACCAACACCGTTCCTACAGTCCCCAGCAATCACACCACGAATAGTGCTACTGTAAGCCATTAACCTTTCGAACACACCAAGGAAACCATCTACTAACCATGATTTCTGACCTGAGCTCCCTTATTACAGTGCTGTTTCTACATAGCACCAGTATCTTCACCTCTATAATTTATTGCGCCGATGATTGCACAAATATTTCCCTTAGTACATCGCAGAGCATTTATTTATTTACCAAAATTAATCAAATACCAATATTAACAGAAACAAGCTCAACATATCACCTTACAACGTTTGTCAACACACATCTGACCACAGTTCTTCAAAACATAGTTCATGTCATGCAGTTACTAACATTTAGTTCAAATATGCACTTGAGCACAACATTTAACACAAATTTCTTCCAGTCACTCTGATTCAACCTCCCAATCACCATCGTTTGGCACGCTGATGCCGTCACCTTCGTCTCCTTGAACGCTACAGCCCTCATCCTCCTGTCCACCCTCCCACTCGTCCATCAGTGTCCTCCGGACACCTTTTCGTCCACGACTTCCACCACTGCCACCTCCCCTTGGTCGACCCCTCTTCCTTTTGCCCCTGCTGCTAGCTGCTGCTAAGCGTTCGAAATTCGCTGGGTTTCTAGGGCAAGTACTCACATTGTGGCCATCCTTTAGACCACACCAACTGCAGCCCCGGGTGCATTTTTTAGGACCGGGAGCACCTAGACGGACCGTCTCATTGGGGTCGCTTCCCCTCCCTTTTGTCATTGACTTTGGCGGTGGACGCCTGCTAATTTCATCAACAGCACTTCCTCCCCGATGGATCGATGGCCCAGCTCCATCGCCAACTTCAACCTCATGCTCACTCACACCATCATCTGCATCTAACCCATGCACATCTGCCGGAATCTCTTCCAGCTGATTTCTTAGCCCTTTCATCACTGATGTCGCCCTTTCGAAAGCAACTGACGACCTCCTCCCCCACTTTACTAGCTGCTGTGCATCCAATGACAACACCTTTGTCCTGTATGATAATTTAACACCATCTGGGCCCGCTATTGGACGATCACGCCGGTCAAAATTGACATCACTCTTTGCTTCCCTTGAGTAACGACGCAGTACATATGTATGAGGGATCTTCTCAACTTGAACATGCACGAACGCTCTCAGTAAATGGGGACAGAACAAACCTTCAAAATTACGATCGAATCAGCAAATTTTACAAAAAAATGCACAACTCAACTAAAATACTAGTATCCTGCCCTAACCTGTGTGCTCCCATTGCATGCACTCACAGCTGAACTGCCCATTAACTATGTCCGCCGTTACCTTGAATTGACGTTGGCACCAGTCATGCTTCTCTGAACGCTTGCTGTGAGAAATAATCCATTGTGTCTGGTCCACTCCATATTGCTCAATCCTAAAATGAACACTTTCATCTAGCGTATTCTCGAACACTTTGAACACTGCACGGGTGTACACTCTAGAAAGCTGCTCTGCAAAAGGCCATGCTGTCTTCACATTTGGTACAGCCTGAAAGACCATGCAAACAAGGTTACATCTGTTGGTCCAATACAAAAAGCAAACATTTTTTTTATCAACATTACATTACCTGACAAGCTCGCGTCTCTGCAGCCTCCTTCTCCTTCCTTGAAACTACCACCTCAAGTATCCTTCGAGCAAACCTGTGCAGCGTTGTTTGGTGGTCTACAAAACTACTCTTCACTAACCTGTTAAAGCTCTCGCTCCGCTGTGTCGACGTCATACGGCCACAGTAATCTTCCTTGAAAAAGGCAGGGACCCAACGATGCCTTATATCATACAATTCCCGCAACACTGTACTGTCATGCAGCCCAAACTTGTCTATGAACTCTTTCCAGGCATACTCAAATTCAATCGGCGTATATGTCTGGTTAATGCACACCATCATCTCTGTCTCAATGTCCTTGTGTCTCATGAAAATAGTATTTAGATGGTCTGAGTGGCCGTCTATAATGTGCCACCTGCACAACCGATGGATAGTTTCTGGGAAAGCACGACCAACCGCAATAGCCATAGCAGTGTCTTGGTCTGCAATTTTTCATAAGCAGGCCACCTATCTGTTAGTCACCTGTTCAATAATATTTTCATAAGCGAGTACAAACAGTAAAAAATATCTTAGATTATACCTGTAAGAATGCAACGTGGTGTAGGGCAGTCTCCCATGCAATTCTTGAACGTCTCAAATAGCCACTCAAATGATTCAGCCCTTTCATCTCGAAGCAAGGCACATCCAAACAGTGTTGATTGTAGGTGATGGTTAGCGCCTACAAACATGGCCAGAGGCATCCCATAAATGTTAGTCTTGTAGGTGGTGTCAAAAGTAATGGCGTTGCCAAAATCAGCATATTCTGCTTGCATACTAGCGTGGCTCCAAAAGACATTCTTTACCACCCCTTCCTCATCTGTTTTTATGTCC
The DNA here is from genome assembly GCA_009805545.1 of Oryza longistaminata. Lineage (NCBI taxonomy): Eukaryota > Viridiplantae > Streptophyta > Magnoliopsida > Poales > Poaceae > Oryza > Oryza longistaminata. Next base: position 2,199,176 of record CM020182.1, read on the forward strand.
CAGTAAAACTTAGGATTATCCTTCTTGCACTCGTTAAAAAATTTCAGCAGCTTGCTTATGTCGTCCGCATTCTCCTCACGAACATTAGCCGCTTTCCTGCAAAAACACTATTTTAATTAACACTGCAAACGTATTTTGCCGATAAAGTCAAGAGCGAACATTTAAATGTAACATTCAATTTTTACTACCTGTTTTCCAGATCTATGGTTGTGAAAGGGATGCTTTCACGGTCTCCATGCATATCGGACAGCACACCCATTATACTACTCTGTGGTACGCGACATTGCTGCATAGTGTCTACAAACTCCATCAATGTGTCACCCCGTTGCTTGTGCGATCTCATGTGCTTCACGGCTGAGGGCGATGGCGTCAACGGGTGGTTGTGTTGTACAACAACATCATCAAAAACCACTGATACCACCTCTCCCTTTATCACAACATTCCTCACCCTCATATATGCGCGGCAACCAATCCTAGCTGATCCACGACGGCGTTCACGCTTAGTCTCATCCCCCCGGTATTTGTTCTTGCCCTCCCTGCTGCAACAAATTTCCCTGTATGCTGCCCTGCTCCGACTCTTCCTCACGTCAAAACCAGCGTGCTCTGCGTATTTGTTATAGAACGCATAGGCCATCTCGTACGATTTGAATTCCATGCCAAACTTGGGAACCATTTCATCCGGGACATGAGCTCCCTAATTAATTATTTACATTTCACATCATCATATTGTAATCTTTACGTGAGTAAAAACCAATGCAATGTACACAGTCCAGACTATAAATAAATTGACACTATAGATCCAAAACTATGAACATATCACCAATTTTGAGACTGCCACAAGAAAGAGAGCTTACATGAATATGCATGACATTCCTCGTCGGCGTCCTCATATGAGCATCATCTACACATGGAGGGCGATCCGTTCTGGTTGACTCGCTCCCTGTATCTCCTCCTCCATCTCCACCACCCAATTGCTGCAAACCCCCTCGTTGAACATCATCATGTCGTTGAACATCGTTGCCTTGCATCAAATGCGAGCGATCTGCGACAAGGGCTGGGACATGTGATCGCACATCAGATTGGCTCGACCAACAACCACGGGTGCCGAGTTCTTCTTGTTGCGATCGGTTTCCGAGATCCCACGTTTATCTCGACCCGTATAACCACCTCAGCAATCAATCTCACCCCTCAAGTCTGTTAGTAAGCAATTTATTCCATAAAACTAGCAGAGATAGGCAACCACCTAAGATGTACCCCCCCCGCCAACACCACGTAGAAACATAAGTAAATCTGTTACTAAGTTATTTATATGGCCAACTGACTCTTTCCTTAACAAACCGTGCACCAGTAATTCATTTACTGCACGTGTGCGAACCATCTCTCAGTTGGTTACAATTTTTTGGTGCGTGCAGTCCACACAGCTGGGAGACCGATACGGGGGTGGGGGTTACCGAGGGTGGAGGGGGATGCGGCCGGGGGTGGGGGTAGGGGGTGGGGTGGGGGTGTGGAGGGGATGGTTGTGAGAGGAGCGTTTTAGTTATTTTGCACCCTGGGTGCGGTTTAGCGCGGCCATATATATATATATATATTATATATATATATATATATATATATATATAATATATATATAATATATATAACCATGCGAGGCCAACAGGGCCAATGC
>CM020182.1:2201017-2214047 GCA_009805545.1 Oryza longistaminata
TGTGTTTGAAATTTTATTACGGATTTTTACGATTACTCTATTATAAACATGTTTTTGAATAATTTGCTTGGGGTTTCTTTGAGTGCTAGTATTTCTTTTTCTAATTACCACTGTAGTGTATGAATTCTAAACTAAAATTACTTAAAACCATTGTAGTTTTAAATTTATAAGAAACTATTGTGTCACAGTGGAATTGTTTCCTATGAAACTATAATATAATTTGTACACAATGCATTTCTTTTTTAATATTTAGTATATTTTATTTTTGCAGAGTAACATTTTTCTTGTATACTATCTATGTTAATATCCTTAAAAAATATTCATAAATGACATATATGACTTTGCTATTTAAAATGGGTTTCAAATTCGAAAAAAATGTTAGATTTAGAAAAAAATAAATGTTCAGTTTTCAATTTTATTTCATGTTATTTTAATTTTTTTGTCTAGATTTCCATTCCGTCAAGCATCTCTTAAATGTTTTGATCTCTGCAATTTGGAATGAAAATATAAATGGGTTAAGGTGGTACAACTTGGCATGGGGTAATGGCATCCTTTCTAAATTTCTCTCTCCAATTAAGAATTAAGTAATGGTACCACTAAACTGGAGTGTTTCTGGATTTACCAAATAAATAAATATATAAATATACATGGTCTTTAATTTCCATATAGAATTGATTTGATATATATGGTTGTTTCACTGCTATAATTCCTTGGCACAAACCATGTGCTTGCTACAATCTTATATGATGCTCAACACACCATGTTGGTTATTTTCAATCTGTTATCTATATATGACAAATAGACCCTACACGGGGTACACGTTACGACTAAAAAAAATGATATAATCAAAAGCTTTTTCTCTAATCTATTAGTGACACCGTATATCATATGTATAATTTATATGCTATGATCATCCTAGGAACATTTATTTATCTCGTATAAGATAATTTATTCACAAAAGCGCATCTAAAATCAAGTACAAGTAAATAGCCCCTATTTGCCTATTAAGAGAAATTAATTACTTCCTCTTTTTTGGAAAAATATATCAATAATTACAACACCAAATTACTTTTAGTAAATTCAAAATTGCTATCAGGCATGTAAAATTTTCAGGCATGGTGCATGCTCAGGTCACCACTCACCAACCAAACAGGTCCTTATGCAAAGCATATTCAGAGTGGTAGGATTAGCTGTAGCGAGTCTGGAATCCACTTCATTATTTAATCAAAGCCGAATAAATTTATATTATTGATTTATTGTCTTCATGATTGCACTCTCACAACAGGTGGTAGAAACTATCAACAGTCCATCAATCTCAGCCGTCCGAGCCTTCATCCACGGACAGATTAGACACTAGCACTGTAATACTTAAGCAAAGCCGGGCACACGAACGTGGATTAAACCGTGGGGTAGAATGGGGAGGTGGCGAGGCCACAGGTGCCCTGGGGCCACCACACGTCCTTGGCCAGGTACACGTACCCCTGCTCGCCCCAGTCGTTGCTCCACGAGTTCTTGGCGATCCAGTACTTTTCCCCGCCCAAGTTCTCGCAGTAGCCGACGATGGTGACGGCGTGGTTCACACTCCCGGGGTTGCAGGGGCCCTTGTACACGCCGCCCTTGTAGAACTGGAACTCCTGCGCGCTCGCGTCGATGTACACCGTCACCGGCTGCCTCGCCACGGCAAGGGCCAGCTGCCGCTCGTCGTTGGGCGGCACGGCGGCGAAGCCGGAGACGGACGCCGAGTGGTCGAACAGCAGCTTGCCCACGTCGCAGCTGCCCTGGACGCCCGTGTACGGGTACTTCTCCTCCGACGTGATGCCGCCGCGGGACGCCACCAGGTTGAGCGCCGTGTCGGAGTGGCCGCCGCTGCAGCCGAAGCTCCCCGTGTCGCAGTCCACCATCACCTGCTCCGACAGCGACACCAGCTCGCCGGTCTTGATCTTGTGCAGGCCCTCGATGGCCGCCGCGGACGCGAACGCCCAGCAAGACGCTGCCATTGTTTCCAATCCAACCAAATCAGCAATTAATTGATAGAGCTAGGAGAGAGACAGATGTCGATGTAGCAGTAGCTTACCGCAATTGCCTTGGAACTTGACGCCGGTGACGGCGCCGCTGGAGCGCCAGTCGACGCAGCACGGCTGCCAGGAGTGGGGCGAGATCGGGGTCGGCGGAGGGGAGTGGAATCCGGAGGCGTTGAACCCGGTGAACTGCTGGACGAACTCGGTGGAGGTGAGGTCGCCGAACCTGTTCATGCCGACGACGGAGTCCGTGATGGTCTGCGGCGCGAAGGCGCCAACGCCGGAGGAGAGCTGCGTCTGGCTGCGGAAGGCGCCGATGAAGTTGGTGTTGCCCTTCCACACCTGGTACTGCTTCTCCTGCTCCTCCGGGCACGAGTAGTGCTTGGCGTACTTGGCCATCCACTGCGAGAACATGAACCTCAGCTCCTTGTCGGACTTGTCGCACGACGGCGGCGGCGGCGGTGGCTGCGGGTTCGCCGCCGCCAGTAGGACCTGCAAGAGGCAAGTGATGGACAGGAGAAGCCCAAGCAGGAGAGGCTTGGAAGAAGCCATTTTGATTAATTAGATTATGTTTGTCGATCTCTTGTCTGTACTTAGTGCGTGTAGCTTATGCTTTTTCTTCTGTGTGGAAAACATGCTTACATAGCAAGGTTTATATAGACCTCTTGACCATCCATTGATGCTTACTAGCTAGGAGTAGTTGCCTTCTTGTGAGTTGTGACTTGGGACTTGGGAGTAGTTGTGTTGTGTATACAAGAGTAGACGAGGATGTTTGGTCAGTGCACTAAGTAAATTAAATGAATTTTATGCTAAGTTGCTACCAACTAATGTTGTTTGGAGCAAAGGAATGAGCGTCTTTAGTTCATATGGAATGACATTTTCCATTCATGTTTTCCGGAAATATCACAAAAGGTCCAATGTCTTTGAAACTCGCATTTCAATTTTCTCCTTAATTTCCTAGGAAGCATCCTTGTTGTGATTGGCAGATTGAACACTTCCTTTTCCCTCAAAAAGATTGAACACTTCCTTCGATATTAAAATGCTTCCGAAGGATTCAACAATAACCATAATATCCTATACCCAACATGGTCATAATTTAGCAAGCTTATGATTTTAGTCATGTAATGATTAATAAATCATTTTAGTTGAAGGATGCATGGGTTTGTTCAGCAGATGGCATGGATAAACTAGGTCCCCGTATATCTTGGTTGCTGAATATTTTGTTGAAACCAAATCTTGGTTGCCGAATATAAGAATGCTTATTATTTAGTAGTTTGCAACAAACCATGTGCTTGAGGTTGAGGGGGTTAAAAAAACTAGTGATCAAACCGTTTTGTCTCAACGGTACACATCCTGATTTTTTAATTCTTCAATTGCACCCATGCTTGAAAAACACACGCACATCACCTATGATCAGGGCTTAATATATCGTTTTTCCTAATCCTATCCTTATCCTATCGAGGCATCGATAACATAAAAAAATTAGATATTGCTATAATTTCGGCCTGAAATAATTTGAACTCTTAAATATATTTGGTCAAATTGAAATAAATTTTGCTAAATCCAAAAAAGAAAAATTCCAAAAAAAAACCATATTCTTTGCCATTTCCATTATCGTTTTTGCCGGCTACTATTATCAGTAGAACATAAAAAGGTCTATTTATGGCAGTGCCAACACATTTTTCGGAAACGAAAACAAATTTGACTTTTTTTAGGCTATTATCCATCGGAAACCAGAATTGGTTGAAACTTTTCAGAAACGAATTCAGAAAGTTTTAGGAAAGAAATTCGAATTTTTTAAGTCGAAGACAAATTACTTCTCATATACAGCTGATTAAATTCATCCTTTCCTAGTCATGATGTTCAGATTTGTACTAAGTATTGAGATAGTTAGTCGAATCGAGATTATTTTTTCTACTCTCGTGCTTTATATCTATTTTGCTTTTGATAAATTACTACTTACAGTTATATTAGGTCATACCATGCTACTTACGGTTATAGATGAATATAGTTCTTGTTATCCTATAAGTGATGTGTACAACTAGTTGTATATTATTATTGCTAAAAATATAAATGTGAGTTAGATGTCTTTGTTGATTTGAGAAGTTTAGTTCGAGGGGTTTTCATATCATGATAGATATCTATTGTCATATTCACTATGTTTTCGCATTCAATTCTGTTTTCGTATCCAGGATTTTTATTTCCAACTACAATTTTTTTAAAAAAATATGAAAACAAAAGCAGTATAGATGGTTTGTCCCTTTCCGAGCCATTTTCATCCGTACTCCTACTATTCCAAAAGAATGTTTCAATTGTTGCATAGGCTGAGAAAGTCTCTATTGAAGTCTTTTCGCTTCATTGGGCCGGCCCAAACTGAGAATCCAAGCCCCGACCATGTGTGAAATATCTATTAGGGGGCTTGCACTTCATATACTACTTTTTTAGCAGATCCTGCTGCACACATTAGTTGATCATTTTAGCCGTTTTTACCGAGTAGGCTCAGAGCAAAGTTGTTTGCCTTATTAAATGGTCAGCAACGCATCCAGGATTGTTACACAGAAAAGCTGAAGTATAGTAATTGTGAACATTAATTCCAGGAATTAAACGACTAATATATCTTTGCCTCTTATGTCCAACTCATTACCCAACCACCCAGAGATAAATTAACAACTCGGTGCCGTCCATCCAATTTCTATATATGTATCCTTAATTTTCAATGTGTTTAAACATTTTAGATACAGACTTGGAAATAGAACAAGACTCGAACTGACCCGGGAGTAGAACAAGACTGGACATTATAGGCCTGGTCAATAATAACTAATTAAGGAGTAATTAGTTAAAGCCTCCCTGCAGCTTTCCAATAATAGAGGACCCAGGTGTCTTCGCTCCTGGAAGGAATACCAGTCATGAGGGTGTGCTTCCCAATAAAATACCTAGGTTTGCCTCTTTCAACATGAAGACTGCGAAAAGTTTACATGCAACTGCTTTTCGACAAATCGGCTGGGCGCGCGTGTGATGGGCTGGAGATGGAAAAACCAGGACATGGCTGGCCGAACGATCATGGTCAAGTCGGCACTCACCTCGCAGCCAATATACCTTCTCACAGCACACAAGGTGTCAAAGGAATCCCTGGAGGTCCTGCACAAACAGAGGAAACAATTTCTATGGGCAAGAACAGATGACATCATAGGAGGAAAATGCAATGTTAATTGGACAATACGTGCTTGCCAACAGAAAATAGGGGCCTAGGAATCCTACATCTAGTGAAATTCGCAAGAGCTTTCAGGATATGGTGGCTATGGCATGAATGGAAGTTACCCAAGAAAACATGGGTTGGGATGGAGACCCACGTAATGACACAGACAATCCTCTTTGCAGCAGCCACAACAATCAAGATCGGGGATGGGCCACCTATGATTTTGGAATTTGGTGTGGCTCAATGGACAATGTCCTAAAGATACAGCACCAAGGGCGTATGAACTCTTGAGGAAGAAAAACCAGACCTTAAAAAAAGCCATCCCTAACAGTCAATGGGTACAAGAGCTAGGTCTTCCAATCGCCCAAGGAATGACAATTGACCTTATAGATCAATTGGTACAATTATGGAACACAGTGCAAAGAGTGCAACTAACACCTGAGAGACAGATGACATCACTTGTAAGTCACCATTCATAGACAATACTCTGTTGGCTCTGCATAGAAAGCGCAATTCATCGGCTTGACCAAGACGAGCTACGAAGCCTTGATCTAGAAACCCTGGGTCCCACGAAAATGCAGATCTTTTGCCTGTCTAGTAATCTAAAACAGAGTTTGGACTTCCGACAAACAAGTGACAAGGGGATAGCCGAACAACACTTACTACCCACTTTGTCGCCACACACCTGAAACTTCTTTCCATCTAGTATTGGATTGTAGATACACAAAAGAATTTGGGAAATGCATGCAACTTGGACAGCTTGTGAACAACTAAGGTTGGGATCATGGGAGGCGACGAACATAGTCGAACAATGGTGGGAGGCAATGGCCACACGAGGACTACCCAAACTCGAAACACGGTCTCTTATTTTGCTAACGTCTTGGGAGATTTGGAAGGTAAGAAACCAGTGAGCCTTCCACCACAAAGAGCTCCCAACGACCTCACTTGTCGCTAAGATAAAGGAGGAAAGGAAAGCTTGGGCGCAAGCAAAAGCAAAAAGACTCGCAGAAATGTTACCCTAGCTTTTCTAAATTCATTTGTATAGTCTTTTCTTTTTCAAGCTCCTTGCAAATACTTTTACTTTTATTCTATACAATGAAATAGGCACTGTGTTGTGCCGGTTCGTTAAAAAAAAAGGGGTTAATTAGTCTTGGCTTGGATGCAGGATGCTTAAACAATTATCAGCTGTTTTTTCTGGTAATCTAAATTAAACATGCTACTCATGCATAAGTCAAAATTAGAACACCAACAATTTAGTTACTCCACACATAAATCCTTACAGAATTTCTGCAGTGCCGAAAAGCATTAGTTTAGTCTTACCAATTATTTCTTTTTTGTCTAATGAAATGCAGCTTTGATATGTGACAATGGATAATTGATTTTTAATATGAAAAATATTTCATGGTATTATACTCCTACTTTATATTATACTCCCTCCTTCCCATAATAAGTTTACTTTAGCCCCTACCGTTTGTCCCAAAATAACTTTATTTTTTGAGTAATCATTACACATCGAAGTTTGTGAAAATAGCTAGGAAATAAGTGCATTGGGAATATATAAAGTGAGTGAGCATTAGAATTTGATAAAGTTTGAGTATTCTAGTATTTTCGGTATTGTATTGGTATGTGTGGGATGGGTAAAAAATAAACTTAATTTGGTATGTAGAGAGTATATATAGCAACAAAATTTAGTGCTATGAAATTAAGTGGATGCATATCTTAATCTTAATACTTTGAAATTCTACGTTCTTACTCCCTCCGGGTTGTTAATATTTATTGTTTTAGACAAGGCTATGATCAAATTTTAAAAATTTTAACTATAAATAGAATCTAAAATATTTATCTTAGAAGTATAGAGTCCATACGTATAGATAAGTGTTAAAAAATAGTTCGATAAAATAATATTTTTATTAATATATATATATATAATAAAAAATATAGTGGTCAAAATTATTTTTTAAGGAACCGTGTACACTAGTATAATAACCATTTTCCCATGCGTGTATTTGGATTATCCTGTGCGGGGATCCGGCCCGTCTGCAGCAATCATCTGGGAAAATCGCCATTTTCACGTGCGGGCGGGCCGACCGCACAGGATAATCGATTATCCCGTGCGGTGCAATAAGGCCGATCGCACGGGACAATCTATTATCCCGTGCGGTCAAATTATACCAACCGCACGGGATAATAGGTTACCCCCTGTTTGATGAAAACAAAACAACGAACACATAGAAAATAGGGAAACCTTGTATTTTATTAATCACGATTCATTAACATGAATGTTTACAAATACATGAGGGCTCCTGCAGGAGTTCGCCTTTTGCCTTCGTGGGGAATGCTTAATGGAAAGGTATGCTGATTGGAGATTGCGTGCAGTCCGCTGATTCCCGGTGCCTAGCAATGAGGCTACCGGTTAACAAAAAAAAGAGATGGGCCCCTGAATTAAAAATTCAATCTTTCCCTAGTCATTGGATGGTTTTTTTCCAGATTTTTGTACTAAGTTATTGAAACGGATTAAGTTTTTAGTCCGGAATCGAGAAATTAAATTTTTCTACTCTCGTGCTTTACTATCTTAATTTTGCTCTTTTGAATAAATTAACTACTTACCAGTATATTAAGGTTCATAAACATGCTACTTACGGTTATATGATATAAGTTTCTTTGTTTTATCCTAGAAGTGATGTGTAGCAACTAGTTGTATATTTATTAATTGTGCTAAAATAATATAAAATGTGAGTTTAGAATGTTCTTCGTGATTTTGAAAAGTTTAGTTCGAGGGGTTTTCATATCATGACTAGATATCTATTGTCAATATTCACTCTGTTTTTCGCATTCAAATTCTGTTTTTCGTATCCACGGATTTTTATTTCCAACTACAATTTTTTTTAAAAAATACTGAAATACACAAAGCAGTATAGATGGTTTGGTCCCTTTCCGAGCCATTTTCATCCGTATATCCTAACTATTCTCCCAAAAAAGAAAAAAACATTGTTTATTTCAAATTTGGGTTGGGCAATAGGCTGAGGAAAGTCATCTATTGAAGTCTTTCGCTTCATTGGGGCCGGCCCAAACCTGAGAATCCAAGCACCGACATCGTGTGAAATATTTATTAGGGGGCTTGCACTTCAATTATACTACTTTTTTTAGCAGATCCTGCTGCACGACATTAGTTGATCATTTTATGCCGTTTTTTACGCGGTGTAGGCGTGAGAGCAAGTTGTTTGCCTATTAAATGGTCAGCACGCATCCAGGATTGTTACATCACAGGAAAGCTGAAGTATAGTAATTTTGTGAAACATTAATTCCCAGGACATTAAACGACTAATTATCTTGCCTCTTATGTCCAAATAACCCCACCACCCAGAGATAAATTAACAACTCGGTGCCGTCCATCCAATTTCTATATATGTATCCTTAATTTTCAATGTGTTTAAACATTTTAGATACAGACTTGGAAATAGAACAAGACTCGAACTGACCCGGGAGTAGAAACAAGACTGGACATTATAGGCTGGTCAATAATAACTAATTAAGGAGTATTAGTTAAAGCCTCCTGCAGCTTAGAGGACCCAGGTGTCTTCCGCTCCTGGAAGGAATACCAGTCATGAGGGTGTGCTTCCCAATAAAATACCTAGGTTTGCCTCTTTCAACTGAAGACTGCGAAAAGTTTACATGCAACCGGCTTTTCGACAATCGGCTGGGCGCGCGGGTGATGGGCTGGAGATGGAAAAAACAGGACATGGCTGGCCGAACGATCATGGTCAAGTCGGCACTCACCTCGCAGCAATATACCTTCTCACAGACACAAGGTGTCCCAAGGAATCCCTGGAGGTCCTGCACAAACAGAGGAAACAATTTCTATGGGCAAGAACCGATGACATCATTGGAGGAAAATGCAATGTTAATTGGACAATACGTGCTTGCCACAGAAAATGGGGGCCTAGGAATCCTACATCTAGTGGAAATTCGCAAGAGCTTTCAGGATATGGTGGCTATGGCATGAATGGAAGTTACCCAAGAAAACATGGGTTGGGATGGGAGACCCACGTGATGACACAGACAATCCTCTTTGTAGCAGCCACATAATCAAGATCGGGGATGGGCCAACCTATGATTTGGAATTTGGTGTGGCTCAATGGACAACGTCCTAAAGATAATACAGCACCAAGGGCGTAATGAAACTCTGTGAGGAAAGAAAAACCAGACCTTAAAAAAGCCATCCCTAACAGTCAATGGGTACAAGGCTAGGTCTTCCAATCGCCCAAGGAATGACAATTGACCTTATAGATCAATTGGTACAATTATGGAACACAGTGCAAGGAGTGCAACTAACACCTGAGAGACAGATGACATCACTTGTAAGTCACCATTCATAGACAATACTCTGTTGGCTCTGCATAGAAAGCGCAATTCATCGGCTTGACCAAGACGAGCTACGAAGCCTTGATCTAGAAACCCTGGGTCCCACGAAAATGCAGATCTTTTGCCTGTCTAGTAATCCAAAACAGAGTTTGGACTTCCGACAAACAAGTGAAGGGGATAGCCGAACAACACTTACTACCCACTTTGTCGCCACAAACCTGAAACTTCTTTCCATCTAGTATTGGATTGTAGATACACAAAAGAATTTGGGAAATGCATGCAACTTGGACAGCTTGTGAACAACTAAGGTTGGGATCATGGGAGGCGACGAACATAGTCGAACAATGGTGGGAGGCAATGGCCACACGAGGACTACCCAAACTCGAAACACGGTCTCTTATTTTGCTAACGTCTTGGGAGATTTTGGAAGGTAAGAACCAGTGAAGCCTTCCACCACAAAGAGCTCCCAACGACCTCACTTGTCGCTAAGATAAAGGGGAAAGGGAAAGCTTGGGCGCAAGCAAAAGCAAAAAGACTCGCAGAAATGTTACCCTAGCTTTTCTAAATTCATTTGTAGTCTTTTCTTTTTCAAATTCCTTGCAAATACTTTTACTTTAATTCTATACAAATGAAATAGGCACTGTGTTTGTGCCGGTTCGTTAAAAAAAAAAGGGGTTAATTAGTCTTGGCTGGATGCAGGATGCTTAAACAATTATCAAGCTGTTTTTTCTGGTAATCTAAATTAAACATGCTACTCATGCATAAGTCAAAATTAGAACATCCAACAATTTAAGTTACTCCACAATAAATCCTTACAGAATTTCTGCAGTGGCCGAAAAGCATTAGTTTAGTCTTACCAATTATTTCTTTTTGTCTAATGAAATGCAGCTTTGATATGTGACAATGGATAATTGATTTTTAATATGAAAATATTTCATGGTATTATACTCCTACTTTATATTTATACTCCTCCTTCCCATCAATAAGTTTACTTTAGCCCCTACCGTTTGTCCCAAATAATTTTATTTTTTGAGTAATCATTACATCGAAGTTTGTGAAAGTAGCTAGGAAATAAGTGCATTGGGAATATATAAGTGAGTGAGCATTAGAATTTTGATAAAGTTTGAGTATTCTAGTATTTTCGGTATTGTATTGGTATGTGTGGGATGGGTAAAAAATAAACTTAATTTGGTATGTAGAGAGTATATATAGCACAAAATTTAGTGCTATGAAATTAAGTGGATGCATATCTTAATCTTAATACTTTGAAATTCTACGTTCTTACTCCTCCGGGTTGTTAATATTTATTGTTTTAGACAAGGCTATGATCAAATTTTAAAAAATTTTAACTATAAATAGAATCGAAAATATTTATCTTAGAAGTATAGAGTCCATACGTATAGATAAGTGTTAAAAAATAGTTCATAAAATAATATTTTTATTAATATATATATAATAAAAATATAGTGGTCAAAATTATTTTTTAAGGAAACCGTGTACACTAGTATATAACCATTTCCCATGCGTGTATTTCGATTATCCTGTGCGGGGATCCGGCCCGTCTGCAGCAATTCATCTGGGAAAATCGCCATTTTCACGTGCGGGCGGGCCGACCGCACAGGATAATCTATTACCCCGTGCGGTCGTGTTATACCGACCGCACGGGATAATAAAAAATGGAAACAAAAAAAATCAAAATCCACCCACGACCCCTAATAAAAAATCAACACGTCATCGTCGCCGCCACCACCATCGTCGTTGCTGGCCTTCCCGAAGCCCACTGTCATCCTCCCCGCGGTCGCCGCGACGGATCCGGCCTCCCCCGCAGTGGCAAGGCGACGGATCCGGCCTCCCCCGCGGCGGCCGGCGATGGATCCAGCCTCCCGCGGCGGCGCGGCGCGGCGATGGATCCGGCCTCCCACGCACGGATCCGGCCTCCCCCCGCGGTGGCCGGCCACGGATCCGCTCTACGCCGTCGATGCCGCTGCCGTAGCCGTAGTCGATGCCGCCGCTTTCGCCGCCCTAGCAGAGGGCGCCGCCGTCGCTGAGGACGAGAGGGAGAGGGAGAGGGCGATGAGAGGAGGGGGAGGAGGACAGGGAGAGGGAGAAGTGTGGGAGGAGGAGGATGAGGATATAAGTGTGGGAGGATGAGCCGGGTGAGGGAGCAACACTTTATTTTCGTGGAGCGCAGCGCGTGACGACAGGGTGAGCTATTTTCGTGTGCGGGTCACTTTGCGTGCGGATCTGTTAAGTGACCCGCACACAAAAATTGATTTTCCTGTGCGGGTGACAAACTATCGCCGGTCCCCCTATTTTTTCTGTGCGGTTCTACTTACGGACCGCATAGAATAAAAGGGAGGACGTACAGGAAAATCAATCATGTAGTCGTGATACTTATCGGACCGGATGGAGTATTTTTCAATTGTAAGCTTATTAAAAACTTCCATACAGAAAACTAACTCTACTTAATTTATACACCACTCGCCTTTATTATCTCCTATATATAATATCTTACATTTTTCACTTTGTCGATCCTAATTTCAAACGCAAACTGAACTTTTAAGATATATGGATTATATATTAAGCCCGGTGAATGTTTTAGGAAGTGTGGCACTATAGTGGTGGAAATGAATAAATTAAATACAGTTGAGGTTCTCACTTTTTGCTAAAAAAAAATGGGAGTACAAACTCCGCTGGTTTGTTCCAACATCTGGTCATAGGTATGGACATGACTGGCGACTTGGTGTTAACTACGACGTAGTTAAATAATGCAAAAAGTTTTGAGACAAAAGGGAGAGGACAAATCGAGGCATTTTTTGACTGGATCAAAGGAAATTAAATATATAACTTATTTCTTGAGAAAATTGAACCAGCATTCCCGGCCCATAGCGCTTGATAACACCACACGGTCAATTGTTTTATAATCCTATGCTAACGCGCAGCAATCACAGGTAGAGAGTGAGAAACCACTGCTGCACAACTGATCTTTGCCACCGGTTGGCAACTGTTTTTTTTCCAACCGAAACGACGAATCCGGGACTCCCGGTTGGTAACTGGTTGGTGTTACCAACCGGGACTAAAGAGAGAATAGCGGCAGTCATTCGTCCCCTTTTTTTTAATCCCTGTATTTTCTCCCAAATCGAGTGGGATGCATATCCCCAAATCAAACCCAAATCCCCAAATCAAAATCACATCCCAAATCTTTAAGTTACTTATACACACAAATCAAATACATCACAAATCCTAACAAAATTACACACAAATCAAATACATCACAGATTATACATCTCAGATCCATATTACGAATCACAAAATTATACATCTCAGTGAATCACAATTATAAAAAAAAAAGAGAAAGGAGAGGGCGCCCGGCGCGGCCCGCCGGCCTCCAGCCCCGTGCCCGCCGCCGCCCGCCACGGCCGGCGCTTGCCGCCTGCGGCCCCGCCGGCCGCAC
>CM020182.1:2217438-2311896 GCA_009805545.1 Oryza longistaminata
AACAAGAGAGATTGTCCCGATCAGAAGGACTCGCTGTCACTGAGGTATCTTGTCCAGTTGCCCTTGGCCGGCCATGGCAGCGGCATGTCGCGGAGCTTTTGGGGGAGACATTTCGTCGAGCAGGTCGCAGAGGAGGATGCACGACCATGAGATCGACCCAGGCGAACGGTGCCCTTTCGCGCCTCGAGCGCGATGGTCTGGGTGGTGATGTGGTAACAATGGGCCCCTCTCAGCTGAGTCAGGGATCGGGACACCTGTCCCTTTCACCGCCTCCTCCAAACCCTCCTCCGCAACCCGTCAATTTTCCGGCAGATCTCATCGCCATCGCCGGCCACCACCAGAAGAAGATGATTTGTAACCTGTGCAGAGCGAATTGACTGGGCCAGGTTGATCATCCTCGAGGGCGGCAACGACGTACTGCTGCTTGTCGCCGCAGATTGCTAACGATGGCGAAATGTCCGTCGCGTAAGCAAATATTGCTGGCAACGGCTGGGGAGCAGATACTTAGCTGGCGGGGTTTGATTCGGTGATGGTAGACGAAGTAGTCGTCCTGACGAAAGAGACTCTTTGCCGCCGGCACGGGTTGACCGGGGACTCTGAGGAGGAGCAAAGCCGTCGTCGGCGGCATGCCTTTGGGCGCCAGAAGGAGCGATCGCCATGGGCGGCGGGCGCGCAGATCGGAGCCGTGCGGCGGAGAGTGGGAGAGCCGCGGCGGGGCCTCGTTCCAGAATGTCACCTCGATGGGACGCCCTGTTGCTTGTTCTGGAGGTGGCCGTGCTGCCTCCCTCCTTCTCGCGGTGGCCGTGTCGTAGCCTCGGACGCCCACCAGGACGGTGCCGCCTTCACCGGCCGCCGGCGCCGGCGGCGACGCCGGCCATGGCGTTCGATCGATCCATCCAAAAATATTCCAGGCCAATCTCCGAGAAAGGGTACGTAGATGGGTCGACGACGCATTATGCTGGGCTGTCTCTTGGCCCAATTGAACCATCCACTAAGGCCCAGTGGCCCACAGTAGAAAAGGAATATGCCAACTTGCCAAGACCAGCTCCAAGTTGTATAACATATAGACAAAATGCCTGATCAAGTCCACCAGTCTGTTTTATTACTGTTCAAACAAAATGTTGTTCATTACTTTTTCTGTTCTAAAATGTTCTAATGATACATGATTGGACATTTCCTAATACAAACAAATTCTGAACACTCAAATCTGTACAAGAGCAGTGTCAATCATGTACAGAGCTAGCATTATTTAGAAAAACAGAGAATAAAAACATCAACCCTTATTATACTAAGGAGTAAAGTTTAAAAATCAATCAATTGGACAATAGTTAATTATTTTGTTTAACCAGTTGAATCACCAGCTTGTAGGGAACAATCGTGAACAAATCAAACCCATCCAAATCAAACAACGAACAAGTCTCTTAAATTTTCTCCGGAAAAAAACAAACATCAAGCTCAAATAATAATAATAATACAATAATGGAAGACGACGAGGAGGACGGCGAGAGTCAACCCCCACGCCGGCCATTGGCTCCGCCCGCGCCGCCGGCCGGCCGGCGATGCAAGGGGACGCCGCTGGCGGCGGGCTCCGCTCGCCGCCGCCGGCGACTTTGACGGCGAAGCCTCATCCCTCCGAGGCAGTGGCCGGGGAAGTCGCAGATGGAACCAGTAGGTGGCGTTGGGCTCCGTGAGCTGCACCCTGTCGTAGCGGTGTCGTAGCTCTTGATCACGCCGGCGACGCCGCCGCCGCCGGTGTCGCACGACCGGTAGGTGGCCTCCGTCACCTGGAGCACGTTTGTGCTGGCTCCTCACGTACTGGAACACTGGCGCAAACACAAACATTAGTAGCTAGGATATATATTGTCGTCAAAATCCAATCCAAATATTCCAAGAAACGAACTGATCGAGACCTAGGATGTCGCCAGGGCGAGGAAGGCGTGCTTGTCGGACCAGTGGCGTAGTTTGGTGCCGGTGTCCCAGGGGCCATCGCCGACGGTGTACTCGGCGGGGCGGTGGCGGATCGGAGGAGCAGAGAGAGGACGAGCAGGGCGACGAGCTGCCGCGGCAGCGGCGGCGACCGGTGACATCCCTGTCGAACGAGGCAGAAATGGAGAAGAGAGCTGAAATTAACGGAGATGTAGAAATTAATCACTGGAATTAATATATATATAGTACAGGGACATATATTTGTTCTGCAGGCTAGCTTGTTTTTACGAACTAAGCTTAATTAGCTTGTGGTGGATGTTGTTGTGTTGTGATTGAAGTTTTGGAAAGCTAAGAAGGTTGCTGATGGCGACCGGCCAGCAATATGCATGTGTGCGCGGAAAAGGTACTACCTCCGTCCCACTCGTGCGGTCATTTGACGCAGTCTTTAAAACTAACATTTATTTTAATTCTCGTTATTATAATATGTATAGGCAGCAAACCATAATTATTGACAGTAAATTTAAATGATATTTCAATAACAGTATTTTCATCGAATAAAATTTAATTTAAATAAACTATTCATTGATTAAATATTAATAGAGTTGAATACTAAAATACACCGCGCCTTAGTGAGTACTCCTCCGTTTTATATTATAAAACTTTTTAACATTGTCTATATACATATAAATGTTAATGAATCTAGATATATATGTGTGTATAGATTCATTAAGTCTATATGAATATGGGCAATGCTAGAAAACTTTATAATATGAAACTAATGGAGTACTTAGGAAGGAATGAGTATATTTCTTTGACCAGGTCAAGCTTGAGTGTAATCTATGATTAGGAGGATGGATGGCTTCGTTCATGCGGAAGAAAACAAGTTATAGACTGAGGTAAAGCGAAGCAAGCAATTTTAAAACTATTTCATTTGAATTTTTAAATATACTTTTTATTAAAAAAAAGCTTTTAAAAATAAACTATTTTAATACAAGTAGTCAGAAAACATGCCTCCGTAACTAAGTAATTTGCAAAAGCGAAAGATGGGACTAATAAAACCTACTGTATTATTTGTTCACATGTTATTTATCGTCCATCTCCATCTACAAATATGTACTCACCTCCGTCCATAATATAAGGGATTTTGAGTTTTTGCTTTAATGTTTGACCCTCGTCTTTTCAAAAAAATTTGAAATATTATTATTTTATTTGTAACTTATTATTATCCATAGTACTTTAAGCATACTTTTTATTTTTATATTTGCAAAAAAATTTAAAGCGAGTGGTCAAACGTTACAAGCAAAAACTCAAAATCCTATATTGTGGGATGAGGAGTAGTAGAGTTGATCCTTCGAAGGTTTCGCACATGCGTTTCATTTCGACTCTGAAGCCGTCTTCCATCCTTCCCTTAATCATGGTTTTTCTTTGATTTTTCCTAAAAGGATAGATTGATTGATGACGTGGCGACGATTTGGTCCAGGTAGACGCCCGCCATTCAGCCAGTCAGCCAGCCACGTGATATAATCTAGACACACGTATATCAAGATGGGCTGAAAGTGTACTTCAGTGGAAGTGCGGCATAATATTTCTGGCCAGAAATATAGCAACGAGTATTGGCAGAAATATAGCAACGAGTGTGCAGCTAGCATATAGTATTTGGGCCGTAACGGCATTTCAGTAGAATTTGGCCCATTAGTCCGTGGGTGGTGGGCCTTGTTGACCAGGAGCATGGAGGGTCGGGATCAAAGGCCCATCAATCCATTACGGCCCATGCCGAGCAAGTTAGTGCTTGTAAAAGGTACTCCCAGATCAAAAACAATTATGAGTTAATGCATGCTTGGCACGTAACGACATACTGATGAAATACTACTCCTCTCGTCGCAAAAATAAAAGCTTACAACCGAACGAATCATTTTTATAGTAATAGAAAATATTACATTCAATTTTATGTTCTTATACCTATATTGTGAGCGGCAAAAAATTACCGCAGGGTTACGTGAGCTTGCGGTGCTTGCCATCGGAGCTAGCTGGATCATGCAAAGACTATGTACGTGTGGATCGTGGATACAGTACCGATCGTTCGGCTTTTTCCTAAACGGCTTATTAGTAAATAAAAACAAATTTATAGGTAAAACTTTTATATATGTGTTATTAGTAATTTAAAAGCCAATGCTATATCTCAAAATCAATAAATTTAAAATTTTAAAATTTGACTTTTTCTTTAGCTTATTAGACCTTCCGATGAGAGCCTCCATGCATATATGTCGCGCGTACGTAGCTAATTAATGCAACGCACTACGTACAGTCGTCGGCCGATCGATATCATGCATATGGGTTATCTAACACGTAGAATTAATATCTTAATTACGGGATCAAATCGATATCGGATCGGATATTGCATATGCGTACTGACGCGGCATGAATGTGAATTAATAATGGATAAATATTTCAAATTACATGCGGCAACGGCAAGCGATCGATCTGCTACGTCGATCTCATGCGTATCGAGATCGATCGAGATCCAGCTAGGCAGCTAGCTATAGCAATTGCCGACGCGTCCAAGCTTAATTAACTTTACCTGATCGATGGATGACGACCTCGCTTAGCAAGCGGCGCGTGAAATTAATTTTAACTACGCGCATAGTATCTGTGTACGTACGTACGTACAACTAATACGTATATATAGCTGCTAACAGCGAGAGCAGCAAAGTCTCCTCCCGCAAAATTCCAAGTGTTCGATCCACCGTGCTCCACCTTGGCTAGCTAGCTGCAATTCCGTCCCACAAAAAGCAAATTCTAGCTATCCAGATTTATAGTTAGGATTATTTTTTTTTTACGGATGTACTAAAGAAAAGAAAAGGATATATAAAAGACTATGTCAATGTAATGTTTCCCATATTCCTATTAATTAATATATATATATATTATATCGATATTCTTGTGGTTTTAATTTGTGCTATAAAATAAAGTGGTCAACTATAGTTGTTTATTAGAGCCATAATAGCATCTAACTATTGTAAGAATGGATACAATTAATTACTTTTAATCTTAAATTTATGCGATGAGTTTAAGTTATATAATATTAGAAAACTCCTGCAATTTATCCATAAACTTAGTCAAATTTGGAGCAGTTTAACTTTGATCAAAGTAAAAACATATTATAACCTGAAACGTGGGAGTATGAATCGGTTCTTATGCGTCAGATCATGTGTTTGGATTCCAACAAAGAAACCCCTCATATATATCCTAAAAAACCTACATTTTTTACTTTCATTTTTTCTCTTTCATCTTAAAATTTTAAACCATATACCCATATATTTGCTATATAATTTAGAATAGCGTACGTGTAAGGTAAAGGAAAACAATTCACTAAACTAGGGAGATAGCTACAACACACATAACATGATAAGCATGAAACTCGCTTGCCACGGATATATAATTACTCCATCTCCTTTAACTTGATTACAGCCGCAACAAAGGAGCATTTTATAACGCATGTTTTGCGTCCACTTAATATATATGTCTCTGGTTAAACACACGGCGGTTTTTTCCCCAAAATAAGCATAACGAGAGAAATAAGGCAATCTCACTCAATTTCCTGCACATTTCTATGTTGAATCATTAGTCGCCATTGATTACATGTCAAGCTCAACATATATTTGATGTTATGTTACTCAAACACTACACACCACAGTTACATGCCAACAAAATATAAAGAAGATATATAGCCACATATCTGTGGTGCAAATTGTAAGGTTGTGTGCATATTGCTATTGCTCGATGGATCGCTTTCGTGTTCCTTGTGATGTGTTGCTTTATCTTTTCTCCTTTCCAGTGGTGGCCAGAAAGAGGACACCTCTCTTCTTGGCTTTTGGATCTTGTTTCTTGCCTTGCAAGAGCTAGCTTCCCCTAATAATCTCTCTCTCTCTCTCTCTTCTCTCTCTCTCCATTGCTAGCTATAAGCTACATTCCTGGGTCGATCCCTATATAAGAGGAGAGGCATGAACTCAAATGAAATTTCCAATAAGCTCCACATGTCGTGAGAGCAGAGCACCGGCCGGTTGATCGAGAGAAACAGTTGGAGAGTTTTTTCTCCTTTTCTTTTTTCTGTTTAATTCATCCGGCGAGTCAGATGAGGTCTTCGTCGTCACCTTCGTTGGCTAAATCCATATTTAGCCTCGGAACTCGTAAGTAGACACTTGCTATACATGTATAGCATCTTTGAATTCAACAGTTTTATACTGGAAGCTTTTATAAAATTCTGCAATGTTTAATTTTTTTTAGTAGCAACATGCATGCATGACCTCATAATATCATATTTTTGTCAGCTCTTGTGTGTTTCGGTTTTGTTCAGTTTGTGCAAATCGTTTTGAAAGATCAAACTACCTACAATGTTCCACTCGCCTTAATTCATACTCGTTAAATAATCCCTACATTTGCATCAGAACAAAAGTTATGGTAGCTGCATATCCAGCTTAGAAATCAAAACTTTAATCAAGAAGCACAACAATTATTCACTTAAAACAACTATGGTGGGCAAGCCAATTAGTCCTTGTGTAATTTAGATTATTGAGTAGGTTGTTGCTACGGATTACACTTGATTATATATAAAAAATATAAAAATTTGAGATACAAACTTAGCAAAATAACTTAATACAATTGGTATAAGCAATACAACAGAGATTTTTTTTTTCTTTCTTCAGAAATGTATTTTTCGAAGCGTAGAGCAAATAATCCGTTTCAATATCGGACAAATAATCTGAAAACTAAACAGGGTACATTTAGGCCGGTTAACCGACCTACAAATGCATGCTTTTCCTCAAGTTTCATCTGCTAGCTAAGCTATAGCCAATAGCTTGTACACGTTGCACACTAGAGAGTCAATGGTAGTGTAGCTAAATTGCACACTTGCATCACAAGCAACAGCAAGCTATAGAGATAGCTGTGCTCCCAAAGAGACTCATCTCCATTTCTTGACGCTTTCGCGCTCTCATGCTTGCTCTCCGCGTTGATTTGCCGCCTTAATTTAATTAATTTGCTGCTTTACTAACTACTAATAACTTACTAACTTGTCGTCGTCTTCCTCATCTTCGCGCCAATGCTGCAGAGGGAGCCATGATCGAGAGAAGCAACTCCACCCCTTCCGCCACTCCGGCGAGGCCACCGCTCGGCGTCGACGAGGAGTACAGCCAGGCCTTCCGCTCCAAGTCCTTCCTCGACCTATGGTCTCACGCCCACCACCACCTCACCACACCTTCTCCTCCTTCAAGCTCTCCACCTCCACCCCTGCGCCGGCGGCGCGGCGCAGGGAGGACGACTTCTTGCACGCCGGCGGTGATGGCGGCGCGCCGGAGACTCGGAGCAGTCGTGCTCTTATACTGTTCTTGACGACTTCGTCCTCGAGCCGAGCCGAGTCGCTTGCTCGGGGTGCTCGACAACAACGGCGGCGGCGCGGCGGCGTCACCGCGTGGAGACGCTGCTGATTGAGTACTTCGACGTGACGGAGGAGGCGTGCGAGGCGTGCTCCGCCCTGCTCGCCGCTATCGGCGCCGCGCGGCGGCACCACCTACACGCTCCGGCGGCTGCTGCTCCGGCTCGACGGGGGAGACGACGACGACGACGCTGGCGCCGCGCCAGGGATGCCCTCGCGCGCCAGTCCGCCTCGACACCCGCTCTCCCCGGGCAGCCTCTCGGAGTTCCACGACGTGCACGCCCGGTGCTCCCCGCTGGCGTCGCGCCTCGCCGCGGCGCAGCGCCGGCTCCGCAGGCTGGCGCGCGCGCTGCGCATTGCGCGGGGCACGGCCGCGGCCGCGCTCGTCGGCGCGTGCGCGGCGGCCATCGTCGCCGCGGTGGTCCTCGCCGCGCACGCCCTCGTGGGCATCGGCGTCGCCGCCGCGGCGTTCGGCGCCACGCCGCGGGCGCCGCGCGTGGTGGGGCGGGAGGGCGGCGGAGAAGATGAGCTCCCGGCACTACGCGCGCGCCGGCGCGACGCTGGACGCGGCGGCGCGCGGGCGTACATCGTGGGTCGGGACTCGACACGGTGAGCCGCAATTGTGCGGCGCGCGCACGACGAGCTGGAGCACGGGCGCGACGTGGCGCGCATCGCCATGCGCGGGCACGGCGAGCGGCCGCTGCTGCAGGAGGTGGCGAGGGAGGAAGAGGAGTGCGAGGAGGATCTGAGGGCGCAGCTGGCGGAGCTGGAGGAGCACGTCTGCCTCTGCCTCATCACCATCAACCGGACTCGCCGGCTGGTGGCTCACGAGATGGCGCGTGGGCTACCGTCGCCGTCGCCGTCGCCGGTGACGACGACCTCCGAAGATTAACTAGTAGTTGATGAGATCATTCATTGATCAGCAACTACTCTGGTTGCTGGTTAACTTGTTCATTCATGATTTATTTTTTTATTTTTTTATTTCTTTGTTGATTAATTATGATCTTACAGTAGATAGAAAAATAAATGAATGTACATACATAAATTAAGTAGTAGTGTAGTACACGGCCATTTTTTGCTTTTCGTGGATAGCTAGGAAAATGTAAGAAAATTTATTGGATTGAGGAGACGAGATTACTTGTTGGAGCAAAAAAACGTTTTGGTCGTCTTGCTTATGCTTATGATCTATTACTTCTTGTTCATTATGACTAAATGCTTAAACTGATCTTACTACTTATTCATTATGACTAAATGGTAAGCATAAGCAGCAACGCCGTGCAAACAAACCAGTAAAACGTAGCATGGAAAAATACGAAGAATAAAAGAAAAAAACATGTGAGAAATCATAAATGGTGAACAAAAAACATGTGAGAAATCAGAAATGGAGGTGGAAAATAAAAATTTTAGTATGGAAAAGAATGGAGAATAATAAAAATGTGAGAAATCAGAAATGGAAAATAATAAAAAATAATATATGTTGAATGGAGATGCGGGGTATCGATCCCCGTACCTCTCGCATGCTAAGCGAGCGCTCTACCATCTGAGCTACATCCCCAGTTGATGTCAGCTCAATTTGTTTCATCTCCAAAGATTAGTTAGTTAGTTACTTTGCAAAGCAATTTGTGCTAGATTGATACGTCGACAAGTCTTCTCAATACACCACAAAACTATCAAATTAACACGATTATTACATAACACAAATCGTTGGCGGGCTGCTAATTAAAGTATAGCATGCATATGCCACTGCCAACCAAAGGGAACCCGAGCGAGAGTGAGACTAGCTACTTGAACTGCTGGGTGCTCGCGAACGTCTGGCCGAACCTCCACGACGGCGGCACGACGCCGGCGAAGACGATGGTCTGGCCGTCGGTGGCGGTGACCCGGAACGAGAGGCCCTGCCCGTCGAGGTACGCCAGCGACTGCCAGTTGGCGCCCCAGTTGCGCGACATGGCCATCCACCCTGCGCCGCGGCGGCTGCCCCTCACCTCCATCGACCTCACCGACCCGGCCGCCGCCACGTTCGTCACCAGCACCAGCTCGAAGTAGTCCCGCCCGGCCACCGTGAACCGCACGCCGCCGCGCCTCCTGCACGGCACGCGGCGGAACGCCACCGGCACGATGCCGCCCCAGGTTACACGCCGATCCGCTCCCACGCCGGCTGCGCCATGTCGAAGTGCGCCGCGGGGGTTGCACCAGCCGCCGTCTCGCTGGGGAGCGCGCGTAGTTGGGCGGGCAGAAGTTGGTGGCCGTCACCGTCAACGACGCCCCCGCGCCGCACCACCGCGGGTCGCCCCTCGCGTCGCAGGTCAGCGCGTAGCACTGCCCGCACGACGCGCCGTCGTCGAACAGCGCCGTGCTCAGCGCCGCCGTCCGCGTCCCGTACCCCTGCGTGTACAGGTTGCCGTACCCGCACGCGCCGCCTGCCAACGCACGCACACCGCACGCTGTCCGTCAGTCCAAGCACGCGACGCGACGCGACGCGACGGACGAACACATAGGTACGTACCCATGGTGCCGGAGGCGTCGCTGCCGCCGTAGAAGGTGGCGGTGCCCTTGCTCCAGCCCGACGCCGCGAATGCCTCCCGCCGTCGTCGAGGCGGCGGCGAGCAGCGCGCAGATGACGAACGCCACCACGGCGAACAAATGGCCACGGCGCGCCATCTCCGAATTCCGATCGATTTCGCCTAGCTCTGCTCGTTGCAACCTGCGCTCTGTAGTCTACTCTGACCGAGCTAGCTTAGCTACTATGGTGAACTGAATCCGATTGCTGCGTACGTGAGCTGTATATATACACGCGAGAATAGCTTTGCACATGCTGAGCCATGGCTTGCGGGGCGAAATTAAAATTTGTTCATGTCACGATCGATCAATCCGTCCCATATTCTGCTCGATACATCCATCCATCCACTGATAAATCTCGCCAAGAACAACAGGGAGGACGTCGGTCGTACGTACGCTTTCTATCTCGCTTTAATTCGAGCCAAGTTATTATTAGGGCTTTCTGCTGCTGCTGCACCGACCATGCATGCCTCTGCCGTCGTCAGGTTCAGAGCTAGCTGCACCGTTAAACTTGAAGATGTTAAAGTCGGTGCCAACCTGTTGAAATTGGAGGTTGTGTTTAGTGTCAACGTAAAGTTTGTATTTTGTTGAAGAAATGAGATGATGTGACTGAAAAGTTATGTTGTGATCGTTTGGATCCAAATTTCAGTCCTTTTCCATCACATCAACCTGTCATACACACACACACTTTTCAGTCACATCATCTCCAATTTCAACCAAAATCCAAACTTTGCGCTGAACTAAACATACGCTTAGCTGTAACATACTCCATCCTCAGGAGATTGAGAGACAGACATGCTGATTTGAGGTTTCAAAAAAGACATGCTGATTTCCTTGGAGGAGGCATTCGTAATACTGCCATTAAACAGGTTGCAAACACTGTCGCTAGCTCTGCTGCAGAGGGCAGCAGCCGATTAGATTAGGCACCTTCCGAAATCTGCCTCTGTTTCTTCTTCAGTATGCCAAGGAAGCATAGAACGTTTTTCTGAAGCATAGAAGATATCAAGAGCACAAAAAAAGGCCGGCATCTTTGCAAATCTGCCTGACAACTAACTGCAGATTAACAAGCATTGCTTCAGAACACGCACTGTGTGGTGGTTGGGTGCAGTAATACTAGTAGAGCAGCTGCAGATCACTGCAGTATGGTCCGGAGTCCGGACACTGAAGTGAAGGAGGCCAGCCAAGCACATGGCCAATCTGAGACTGAGACGAGAGATGAATTGAGCGGTGCACATGGTCTCCATCCAAATCTCTCTGCATCTGCTGCCACCACACAAAACAGTAAGCTCCAAAGGAGATTGCACATCAGTTTGTTTAGGATATCTTGCTTTTATATTTTTATTTTTAACCTCATCTCAATTTGAGTGCATGATGAACTGCCTGCAAGACAAAAACAACAAACATCTGGACAAATCTTCAGTTGCAGTGCACAAATTCTTCAGTCGCAGTGCAGTGTGGATTGGTTCGTGTTGAGTGAGGCTGTGTTTGAGTGTGCCAAACGGCCGAGCTTTTACTTGCGTGCAAAAAAGAGATAACCTATTAGCATTTGACTAATTAAGTATCAATTATTTTAAACTTAAAAATAGCTTTATTTGATTTTTTTTAAAGAAAACTTCTATATATAACTTTTTATAGAAAAAATGTACCGTTTAGCAGTTGGAACCAAGCTCACAGAAAATGACAGAAAATGAGAAGTGGCTAGATACATACTATGTCAGCATATGTCAGTCATTTCAGTTTACCTAGGCCAGGTCTTGTTGCTGATATGGTGATATGAGATTTACATTAGTGATTAATGCCAGTGAAAAGTGCTCCACAGAAAAAAAAACGTTTCCAAAAGAACACTTTAGATTTGAGTAAAAGATAAGGTTTTGTGGTTGACTTCACTGCATAGTAACATTTGACTTGAAAACTAAAATGAGGTCAGAACACAAAGGATTCCCCATTCCTGCAAATCTCTAAGGTATAGCTAAAGTTGAGTAAAAGCAAGCTTTTGACATGTCAATATAAGATTACCATATGAACTGAGGTCCAAGCTTTGTACTGCTAACAAACAAAATTAAAATGCAAAGGCACATGGATTTGCAGCCGCAAAATTTCCCTTTTCACACTTGAGCTGCAGGATCCGTCTTATGCACTCCAGTATTTTAGTCCCTGCACTCATTACATGACGGAATTTTGTAGGATCATGCGTCAAGTCCAGACAGCAGCATCCTGAAAGTTCAGTTATATTCTTTTTTTTTCGCCGGGACGGCGAAGAATGCCGACCGATATATATTAAGGGAAAGGGAAAAACTGTACCAACCCCCCCCCCCCGGAGGGGGCAAAAATGCAGTGCGTCAGTTATATTCAGAAGAAGAAAAAAAGAAACTGATTTGACTGACATGGGCGCCAATCAACATTCTATCAGTTTGGGAGTACATTTTGCAGGCCGTACGTGGTCTACCCTGATACTATGGCTGTGTTTAGTTACACGTCAAAATTGAAAGTTTGACTAAAATTAGAAGTTTGAAGAAAAAATGTACAACCCCCCCCCCCCCCCGGGAGGGGGCAAAAATGCAGTGCGTCAGTTATATTCAGAAGAAGAAAAAAAAGAAACTGATTTGACTGACATGGGCCGCCAATCAACATTCTATCAGTGGGAGTACAATTTTGCAGGCCGTACGTGGTCTACCCTGATACTATGGCTGTGTTTAGTTACACGTCAAAATTGGAGTTTGACTAAATAGAAGTTTGAAGAAAAAAAAGTTGGAAGTTTATGTGTGTAGGAAAGTTTTGATGTGATAGAAAAATTGGAATTTGAAGAAAAAGTTGAGAACTAAACAAGCACTATTTACCAGATCAAAACCTTGCCACTTCTCTCATTTCACCTGGATTTGATGGTTTTTAACTGAAAGTAAACTGATAGCTCGGATATTGCGGCGCAGGTTATATCGTGCCTGATGAAGATGAACTTCACGTTGCTCGCTTGCGTTTGTTTAACTTAGTTGTCTCTTAAGCAGCTTCAAGTCTAAAGCAACAGCCGCTATCTTTCCTCGTGTTGCTTGTTCACTTGTTTGTTCCAGATTTCACAGTGCTTGTTACTTGTTTATTTCCTACGTATCTCATTACTGCTAGCAACTGAGTGAGCAAGCAACCAACTTACAGACGAGAGATAATTGAGTTTGCTTGATACTCTTCAGCAAGTATGCTACTCCATCTCCAGAACATCAGAGGTCACAACTTGTCGTCAGGAGCAGCCTGTTACTGAAGAAAACATCAAGTTCAGCAAGCCAGATGTCAATTGCCAATAGCGTCAGAGATAAACAGCTAGCAACCTGAAGGCAGGGAGGGACTGAACCATTGACGTTTGTTTGGTCAGACTCTGTTAGATCCGGAAGGAATGTCAGATCCAATCATCCAATATTCCGAAGGGATCCAAAAATTATAGCAACAGAAAAAGAAAGGAAATTATGTCCATATTCTTGACTTGCTGAAATCTGCCTCTCTTCTTATCTCTGAATTCAGAATTCTGTAACCAATAGACACTATTTTCTGATCCCATTTGGCACAGAAATTCAGCAATTGCCACATCAACGCAGACGATTGGCCAAGTTTCGTCATCCAGTCACTCAATGTTTTTTTTTTTTTTGAAAGAAGGTCACTCAATGTTGTTTTCATAATTAAGAAAGGCCAGGAATTCTGCTGATATTAATTAATTTCGGCCGGCCAACACCCGGCGAGAGAAAATGCGAGGACTTCGATGCCGGCAAGTCAAGAATCTCCCCGCAAAAAAAAAAAAAGAAAAAAGAAAAAAAAAGGAAGAGGAATAAATAATCACGCGCTCTAACAGGGGACTGCGCCGATTCGCCTGCCGTTTGTTAACATCGATCGTAGATTCGTAGTAAAAGGCAAGAAGAAGGACGGAGAAGAAGCGGAAACCGTCGCCGGAGAAGAAGGCCGGATTGGCAGCAAGCGGCGGCGACTCGGCAAAGATAACATTGATCTCAGCCGTTCATCATTCAACGAACGGTAGATATTGGCCCGCAGACGCAGATAAGGTGCGCAAATTGGGATAGCTTGCGCGTCGATCTGGGCCGTCCACCTTAAACAAACGGTCAGGAAAGGGAATCGGTTATGCAATCTCGCCCGTCCCACCAGTCAGTGTCCTCGCTGGCGTCGAAGCCCGCAGTATCCGGTTATGCTATACGAACTCCGGCGATGGAGAATTGCTCGACGAAAGAGACATGGTAATCACTAGTATTCCTTAATTTACTGTCTAATAAAAATGCAGTATAATTTTATCCATCTTTATTCGTATAACAAATGAAACGTAGCTCGCTAATCACCGAAACCAACAACGAAAAATCCTCGTAACCATATACACATCCATCATCATCACAAGAACAAATTACTAATCCTACAATGATTGATCGATCTATCTACTCTTTCTGAATAAAAATCATCTCGAAATCGAATGCATGCATGTGTTATGTACACAGCAGAGCAGCCACCACGAATGAAATCATCTTCAACTCCCAAGTAAAAAAATCATCAGAAAACTACTGCAGCAGCAGCCAGCAGCATGAGCGCCTGGACGACAGGAGCCGGACGCCTGCACGGCCGCCAGCTGCCGCGCTGCTCGACGCCGGCACCGGCGCCGCGCCGGGGATGGGCGTTCTGCCCGCCGGCCAGTCGCTCTCCTGCGGCTGCGGGAAGACGTGGTGGTCGGCCCCGGCGATGGGCTCGGGCTCCCGACGCCTGACCCGTCGTCTGTCATCTTCTCGTCCTTGTAACCTGAACAAATTTAGTTTCAGTCATTCGCAGCAGTGAGACAGTTAATTTCAATCAATTTCAGTTAATTCTTGGTAACTGCAGTTGGGATGAGGTAACTTACAGTCGAACTTTTGCCAAGCCAGACGGATTTCTCACGGTTGAAGACGACCTTGAGCCCGGTCATGAAGTTCTCTGCACGCAACACATTCAGGCATTCAGCATTATCAACTGAAGACTGATGAAGACTGAAACAGTGCGTGCAGCAAGCAGAAAAACACAGTTAACAACGTACGGCCAATGATGTCGATGGGGAGATCGCTCTTGATGACAGCCAGGCAGTAACCAATGACACGAATCTGCTTGTCACGGTAAGAAGAATCACATTCGATTAGTTGAATAATCAACTTCAACTAGTACTAAATGTCAGAGAGATTCAGAGATGACGACGCAATTAGTGCTTCTTGTTCCATGACTACTAACTACATGGTGATCTTTTCTGTAATTTACCTCTCCGTTTGTCATCTGAGCCGCGATGGGGTAAACAGGCCTGGTCACCGGGAACACGGCTCCTCCATTGGTCGTCAGGCTCACAATAGGCAGTTCCACCGTTGTTTGATCAGGACTGCATTTTCCCAAACACCATCAGAACGATTTGTGCTGCGACTTGCGAGATGAAAACAATCTTGCAACTTAAATTTCTAGAGGCTTAGATGCAGAATTGTTACCTCAACGAGTAGCAGTACTCGAAAGGAAATGGACCAGAACGAGTACTGCCGCTGAAGTTGGCCCTCCTCTCGCTGATCTGCGCGTTGAACTGCGATACAGAATGAATAAACAGAAATGATGAGCAAGTTGACATCATTTAACTTTGTACACTCTGTTCATTGCATTCTTTTTCTAATTGCATTCATTTTTAATCAACTCTTCAGGACCATTCTATATAGTACCCGATTAATCTGACTTGGTCTAAAAAAAACTAAAGAAGCCAGTCACCAACTTGGGCTTTCTTAAGTCTTAAGTATAATCAATATCTAGCTCACATCAGAGTTTCAGAGACATGATCCATTAAGTGGCTATAAGAAAACTGTCAGTGAACATGTAGGACAAGTTAATACTACTTACATTGGTGGTGTAGGCCGTGTAAGCCGGGTCGTTGAGGTAGGTGAATGACGTGCCGGAGTCAGCAATGGCGTAGAACCCCAACGGCAAGCTCTTGTCCCCGACGCTCATCGACGTGATGCTGATGTTGTAGTACGAGCTGCAGCAACAAATTCAGTAGTAATTCAGTTAATTGTTGCAGCTCGATCAGGTACATCGAATCATGAACAGGTTAAGCTTGATTAATTACTGTGTGGATTTGACGATGAACGGCGTCTCGGACTGGTCGGCGCTGCCGGTGTCGCCGAAGTTGATCCGGCCGAGGCCGTCTTTGCTGAAGCACATGGAGAAGCTGTTCGACTTGACGACGCCGGTGCTGGCGAGGATGCTGGGCACGGACACCTTCTCCATGCCGAGACCCATGAGGCCGTCGGCGGCGGCGCCGTCCAGGAACGAGCCCGTCTGCACCTGCCCGCACCCGAACACCACGGGAGTTTTCACGGCGGCTCCGGCGGCGGCGCCCTTCTCCCTGGTGAGGTAGAGCACGTCCTCGACGAGCTCGCCGGAGGAGGAGGTGTTGGCCATGGCGTAGCGGACGGCGTAGGGGCAGCTGCTGGTGGCCGTGGCGCAGGCGTTGGGCTGGTCGCAGAGGTTGCTGGCGCAGGTGACCGTCTTGCTCGTCGACGACTTGCTCGGGCTGTACTGCCTGAGCTCCGGGCCGCCGCCGCCGTCCACCGCCGTGAGGTTGCCGAGGGGAGCGCACTGCTTGCAGTCGCAGGGCACCCAGAAGAGGTCGCTGCCGGTGTCGAGCGCCACAAGGAACGTCGTGTTCGGCGTGCCCACCGCCACCTCCGCGTAGTGCAGCCTGCAAAAACTCGATCAGGTCAACTCGCCGGCGCGCAGGAGGGAGCAAGAACAGGGGGGCGCGCGGCGGCGAGAAGGTGTCCGTACGATCCGTCGAGCCGCAGGGTGATGTTGCCGTCGGCGAAGGTGACGAGGCCGTCGCCCTGGGCGAGCCCGCGTCGCGCGAAGAGGGCGTGGTCGTGTCGGGACAGCGCGGAGTAGTACTCGGGCGAGCCGATCACCTCGGCGCCGTCAGGCCATGACACGCCGGCGTGGCCACGCTCCTCCGCCCACCGCTGGACGATGGGGGAGTAGCGGTGGTGGAGGTCGAAGCCGAGGCCGGACACCTCGACGGCGGCCATAGCAAGAACCGCCGCAACGGCGAGGGCGAGGGCGAGGTAGGAGGAGTGAGGCATGGTGGGGTGGGGACGGGGCGAGGTGGCGTGCGCGCGGGGGCAGAAAGATGAAGGTTGGTGCGCGCCATCGACATCGATTTTAAGAGGAGGAGGAGGAGAGCGACGCGACGCGCATGGTGAGGTCGAGGTCGAGGTGACGAGCGAGTCAAAGTCTTGGCTTGGTTTGGTTTTCGTCAACGGCGAGGAGAGAATGGAGAGCAGAATTCGTCGGAGAAGGGAGGTGGCGGGAAGAGAACGTGGCCGCCGCGGCGTGCCCGTGTGGGACGGCAGGGGCTTTTTACGCCTAGGTCCCTGGGGTT
Organism: Oryza longistaminata; assembly: GCA_009805545.1. Classification (NCBI taxonomy): domain Eukaryota; kingdom Viridiplantae; phylum Streptophyta; class Magnoliopsida; order Poales; family Poaceae; genus Oryza; species Oryza longistaminata. The sequence continues at coordinate 2,234,766 of CM020182.1, forward strand.
AATCCTTTTTTTTGCTAACCTGTGAGGGCGAGGGATTCTGATATGGACCATATACTTTTGTGTAAAAATGGAGATAGTCCTCTTTAGAGCAAGTTTAACGGTATAGCCCACTACTGGCTCCAATTCATATATAGATGATCTAATAGCTAATTTATACAATAGTTGCTTACTAATATGGTCCCACCTGTTATACACATATTGCGTCTTGGAGTCCGTGCTGCAGCTGGCTACATATCTGTAGCCCGCTGCTTTTCTCTCTCATCTTTTATCTCATTAAAATATGATTATAGCTGACTAATAGTCTGCTATTGTACCTGCTCTTAGGGGAGATTAAGATTCTAACAAGCAGTTAATGAGTTTCTGGCTTTAATTGAGATTCTGTGACTGTTCTTAAAATCTAAGTAAAAATTCAGATTGTTTAGAAAAGTTGGAGATTTTGAGAGATGTTGTAATTGCTAGAAGCTCCCTAAAGAGAGTGTTGGATTAGTTGCACGCTTAATGGAAAAGGTTAAATATGTAAATCATTATCATTCTCTAAAGAGAAAGAGAAATGTTTTAGAGTTTTGTTCGATTTTTTCAGATATATGAAATATGGGCGCAAATATGTACGTATGCCATGTCTTTTTGAGCTTGTACTATGAAGGTATAGCACTTCTAAACGTTCAAAAAAATGTGTTATACTATATTGCTGTAGATTACGTATGTAGTATTTGTTAAGTTTATTTCTGAAAATATTTGATCCGTCTCTATAATCAAGTATAAAAAAATCTCTATAATCAAATATATAGTCCGTGATAACAGGCACTGAATTGATGGTAGCATTATATTGCTCTTTGAACCTCAAAAAATTTTGTATTGAAACGCACCTGATTGTGCATGAATATTAACCAAGATGCTTGAAGTTTATTGGATAAAGTAATTCATCCAAAATTCACTCACCGTACCCAAATTGTGCTATCTTGATTCTTGTTGAATTGTGTTACAGTTTTCTACGTCGTTGTTTTATGTTTTCATGCTGAAATCAATTTAACCGTACAAAAAATAAGGAACATTTGTTCTCTACTGGGCTAGTTTGGTTGAACATGTTTGGTTGTCAACAAAATTTATCTACCTCTATTTTGTACGCAATGTTTGGTTCCTATCAGAACTCTATTGTACCTCTCTTAGTCATCTGGCTCACATATCATACTTTCTAATTCTGCCTAAGCTTAGGGCTTGTTTGTTTTTGAGGAAAAACAAAGTATTTGGATTCCTAAGAATTAATTCCTATGAGTGCCATTTGGTTTGTAGGATTGAACTATAGGAAAATCAAAATAAAATCAAAGTTGTAAAAAAAACATAGAAATTTTTCCATCCACTCAAACTTCTTAGAAAAATTCTTATAGATTAATGTGTACAAATATTCCTATTCCTCCATTTTCATATTCCTATGGGTTCAAATTTCTCTAAATTGGATGAGCCGCAAATGTACGACAAGACTAATCTTAGCCACCTTAGTCAACAAAAAAAAAAGGTGTGGCATCATTAGTCTCCAAGTCTTAGGAATACGTCAAAATTATTTCCATATACATATCAATTTAATATAATATTCTTTTTCAAGCTCAGTGGTTCGTACGAGCGAATCATGTTACTTTTTGTGTTTTGTTCATGAATCAGGACCAACACGGATTGACTGTCGCCAGCTTGATGTTGATTGCTCAGTCTTTTGTGGTTGGAACTGACCACATTACCATTCAACTTAACCCATGGCCATGGCACTCAAAAAAGTAATTAATCTAGGCAGACCAAAACTTGAAATTAATTAATTAATATACATGGACTCATGTTTATGCATCATGACTTGACTGTACCACAGCACTTTTGTGCAGTTCAACTTATTACGGGGCATTCAGTGAACCTGATAATCTGCAAAATTTTCCAACAACTAGTTAATAATTGCATTTTTTGTGTGCGCTGTTTTTTTTTAGAGAAGTCTGTGTGCTGTTTTTGACAGTCTTTAAATAAAACGGGATTGCGACCGTTATATTTTTATAACCTTGTACTATAATATAGAAATAAGACCTGGTATTATCAAGGCATTTCTAACAACATATATAATGTTGCAATTCTCATATATATGTAAAAGAAATACCAGACATTTTAATTTATTCCAGTGGTCAACACTTTAGAAGAAAAAAACAATATCATAGTTTCCAGCCATCAAGAATAAAAAAAAAGGTTCCGAGGTTGTGCTATCTGCAAGCTGTAGGGAGGTCGGAATAAGAAAGAGATTATGTTGCAGAAAATGATTTGTGCACGTTAGAGCTGTTTCTTCTGATTGACACATAAGCATCAGTACCTGATCAACTGAATTATCCTGTAATAATGTAATGCAGTTGGTTGCACGTGCAGGCATGTACTAATGGGAGGAGATCTTGGATATTCATTTGGACAATATGCACGTCAACTCGACAAATTACGAGAGATCATCGCCTGTGATAAACTTGATCTTTTTCCTAAGCCGTTTTCTTAATACTTGGTGTCGTGTTGACCGTGAGAATTGTTATTTTTTCTTGTGGCAACAGAATACAGCAGCGGAAAGTGTTCTCTCTTCGACCGAATTATTCATGCAGCCCACAACTTCCGACAAATATAGTTTTAGGCAGAACAAAAATGTCTGATGCTGGCCGCTGCTGCTCTCTAACGATCAGGAATGGTAGCTGGACGAGCTACTGCGTATGACGTCAGAGACTGGTTTGTTCCTGGCATTGAGCGCTTTGGAGACGTGCCGCACAAATTAAAGAAAATGAAATGTGCTAGCTACTGTTAACTAGTGTATTTGGGAAAAATACAGTCGAAATCCAGACCATACTATATTTACTACTTGTACCAAGCTGTCTGTATTTTTCTTTTACTGGTTTTCATTTATCACTTGACAGAGATTAGTTTTAGATTACAGTTAAAGCTGCATGTTTGTAATCTAAATACAGTTAATCTGCTTGTATTAGTGAATGTCTGTTCATTTTTGTATAGAAATATGTCTGACCATACTCCTTTACTTTTAAACACAAATTTTTCGTCTACTTACAATAGCCATCAAAATTTTAAGTTTAAGTTATGTTGGTTGTTAAGAGATGGCTTTGTGGTTATGGTTAATTTGGTTGAGTGTAGTTAATGGTAATACTCCTTTATAGCGTTGGCAGACTAAGATTTAAGATTTGTAGACTGAAACAATTTTTAAGAGGTTAGACCAAAGAGACTAGTGACTTTTATAAAAAAAAGTCTGGTTAGAAAAACTTGATTTTCGATAAAAAAAATAGAATCAAATTTGTTAACTCAAGAGGAGCTTGATTTAGACTTTATTTGAGGGATATGTTATCCTGTTTGCTAAGAGAAGAGGAAATTAAACGTTATCAGCGAGCTAAGACTCAAGATATTTTGGAAAGGGACTTGAACACTACATATTTTAATTTGGTAGCAAATGGTAAGCATAGAAAAACAAGGAATATTGGAAGGGGACTCGAATACTACGTATTTTCATTTGGTAGCAAATGATAAGCATAGAAAAACAAGGATTTATCAGCTATAGCATGGTGATTGGGTAATCAATGGTGATGCGAATTTAAAGGCAGATATCACCACTTATTATAAAGATTTTGTTGGCTCTCATGAAGCTTCTTTAACGTTAGATGAAAGCCAAATAAGTGATATTCCCAAGGTTTCTCAATTAGAAAATAAGGCTTTAGTACAATAATTTTCTGAGAAGGAAATTAAAGATACGATTTTTCAAATGGAACATAATAAAACTCAGGGTCCGGATTGATTCCCAGCTAAGTTTTATCAGGTTTTCTAGAACGTTAGTAAGTCCGATTGGTTGATTTATTTAATAATTTTCATAGTGGTTGTTTACCTCTTTACTCTCTTCATTTTGTTACTATTATTTTACTGCACAAGCGCAAAAAGGCTTTGAAAATTCAACAATATAGGCCTATTTGTTTACTTAATGTTAGTTTCAAAATTTTTTACTGAAGCTGCTACAAATAGAATTTCTAGAGTGGCTTAGAATGTTATTAGTCCCACATAGACAACTTTTATATCTTGAAGGAATATTATGGAGGGGTTGTTATTCCTAGCAGCTAGCGGTGGATGGAAGGTGAGAGAGGAGGAAGATGATGAAGGGGAGAGAAATGAGAGAGGAAGGAGGGAGAAAAAGGAAAATAATAAAAATGTGCCATATCATCGTCCACATCGCATGCCACGTAGGCAAGATCACGGTCAACTGAGGCTTTGGAGCGAGATGATACATTAAACCAAGTTTAGAGATACATGTTTTGAAGTTTATCTTGTAATAGAACTATAGATATCTAGCAAAGCACGCTGCCTTTGTTATGGATGGTGTCCTGCACTCGGAAGAAGGCGTGGTATACCTCCGATCCGGTGTGCCTGGCGTAGAAGATTTGCCACCTCGGCAGCTGTGGAATGATGCTGCCTAAAGTGCAAGCCAAGTATAGGGACGGCGAACCCAACCGGTTCTGCCACTCTGGACACCCAGATGGATTGACCTTCGCACAGCCGACGCCATGGCAGCACGTCATGATCCACTCCACACGGTGGGTGGTGTGACAGCCGGAGCAACGAGGCGGCGGCAGTGGTGGCTGGTCCCATCTGCTCTATCGCTGATGCTGGCCGCTGCTGCTCTCTAACGATCAGGAATGGTAGCTGGACGAGCTACTGCGTATGACGTCAGAGACTGGTTTGTTCCTGGCATTGAGCGCTTTGGAGACGTGCCGCACAAATTAAAGAAAATGAAATGTGCTAGCTACTGTTAACTAGTGTATTTGGGAAAAATACAGTCGAAATCCAGACCATACTATATTTACTACTTGTACCAAGCTGTCTGTATTTTTCTTTTACTGGTTTTCATTTATCACTTGACAGAGATTAGTTTTAGATTACAGTTAAAGCTGCATGTTTGTAATCTAAATACAGTTAATCTGCTTGTATTAGTGAATGTCTGTTCATTTTTGTATAGAAATATGTCTGACCATACTCCTTTACTTTTAAACACAAATTTTTCGTCTACTTACAATAGCCATCAAAATTTTAAGTTTAAGTTATGTTGGTTGTTAAGAGATGGCTTTGTGGTTATGGTTAATTTGGTTGAGTGTAGTTAATGGTAATACTCCTTTATAGCGTTGGCAGACTAAGATTTGTAGACTAAAACAATTTTTAAGAGGTTAGACCAAATAGACTAGTGACTTTTATAAAAAAAAGTCTGGTTAGAAAAACTTGATTTTCGATAAAAAAAATAGAATCAAATTTGTTAACTCAAGAGGAGCTTGATTTAGACTTTATTTGAGGGATATGTTATCCTGTTTGCTAAGAGAAGAGGAAATTAAACGTTATCAGCGAGCTAAGACTCAAGATATTTTGGAAAGGGACTTGAACACTACATATTTTAATTTGGTAGCAAATGGTAAGCATAGAAAAACAAGGAATATTGGAAGGGGACTCGAATACTACGTATTTTCATTTGGTAGCAAATGATAAGCATAGAAAAACAAGGATTTATCAGCTATAGCATGGTGATTGGGTAATCAATGGTGATGCGAATTTAAAGGCAGATATCACCACTTATTATAAAGATTTTGTTGGCTCTCATGAAGCTTCTTTAACGTTAGATGAAAGCCAAATAAGTGATATTCCCAAGGTTTCTCAATTAGAAAATAAGGCTTTAGTACAATAATTTTCTGAGAAGGAAATTAAAGATACGATTTTTCAAATGGAACATAATAAAACTCAGGGTCCGGATTGATTCCCAGCTAAGTTTTATCAGGTTTTCTAGAACGTTAGTAAGTCCGATTGGTTGATTTATTTAATAATTTTCATAGTGGTTGTTTACCTCTTTACTCTCTTCATTTTGTTACTATTATTTTACTGCACAAGCGCAAAAAGGCTTTGAAAATTCAACAATATAGGCCTATTTGTTTACTTAATGTTAGTTTCAAAATTTTTTACTGAAGCTGCTACAAATAGAATTTCTAGAGTGGCTTAGAATGTTATTAGTCCCACATAGACAACTTTTATATCTTGAAGGAATATTATGGAGGGGTTGTTATTCCTCATGAAACGATACATGAATTGCATCGGAAAAAAAGAGTGGTGTACTTTTTAAGATTGATTTTGTAAAAGCTTATGATAAAGTAAAATGGTCTTTTGTTCAACAAACTTTGAAAATGAAGGGTTTCTCACAAAAATGGTGTGATTGGATCGCTTCTTTTATCCAAGGTGGACATGTTGGCATTAAAGTGAATGATCAAGTGGGATCAATTTTTCAAACCTATAAGGGTTTAAGGCAAGTGGCCGTTATCTCCAATTCCTTTTAATATAGTTGATGATATGTTAGTTATATTAATAAAGAGAGCAAAAGATGATGGTCAAATTTCTGGAGTGGCCTCATAACAGGTTGATGATGATTTATCTATATTACAATATGATGATAGTACTATCAGTTTTGTAAGCATGATTTACAAAAAGCTAAAAATATGATTTTTTTTTAGAATTACATAGTTCGACGCAGACACTCACAACGCACGCATACTCACCCCTATGTACGCACGCACACAAACCCTACCCCTATGAGCATCTTCGAAGACTGAGCTGGCAAATCCATCTTGGAGATTGACGAAGTCACCACAGGCGCCTCGCTGTTGACGGGTACGTCTCCTATCACTTAAAGCACAAAGCCGTTAAATCCTAGAAAATTCGCTCCTAAGGGGAGTCGAACCCAGGACCTAAGGTGTTATTTTAACCGCTTTTGAAAAATTATCTGGCCTGAAGATAAATTTTCACAAGAGTGAATTATTTTGCTTTGGCCAAGCAAAGAAATGTTATGAGCAATATTCAAATATTTTTGGGTGCAAACTAGGATATTTTCCTGTTATATATCTTGGCATTCCTATGCATTTTAGAAAGCTTAGTAATAAAGATTGATTAACAATTGAATAAGGAATTGAGAAAAAAAAATAGTAGTTGGAAGGGTAAACATATGTCTGTAGGTGGGAGAGTGGTTTTGATTAACTCTGTGTTATCAAGTTTAGTTATGTTTATGATTTCGTTTTTTGAGATTCCTAAAGGGGTACTTCAAAAAATTGGTTATTATAGATTTCGTTTCTTTTGGCAATGTGATGAACATAAAATGAAATATAGATTGACAAGATGGGAAATTAGTTGCCAGCCTAAAGATCAAGGGGGACTTGGTGTTCATAATTTAGAAATCCAAATCCAGTGTTTATCAAGTAAGTGGTTATTTAAATCAATAAATGAACAAGGTGTGTGGAAAGATCTTTTGAAAAAGAAATATCTTGGTACTAAATCTATAACTCAAGTTGAGAGGAAACAAGCAGATTTCCATTTTTTATCAGGTCAGATGAAGGTTAAAGATTTTTTTTTTCCTAAATATGGGTTCCTGGATTATTAATAATGGTGAACAAGTTAAATTCTGGGAGGATAAGCGGTTAGTTAATTCATCTTTGAATGACAAATACCTATCGTCATATTCTATAATTAGAAGGGAAAACTCCTCGATTGCAAGTATTATGAGTATTGTTCCGTTTAATGTCGCTTTTAGAAGAGCATTATGAGTACCGTGCGAAAGCCCATGCGGCCCACCTCTCTCTGCCTCACGCGGCCCGGGCACCCGAGGGCCCAGGAACAAATAGAAGGCCCACGAGTAATAGATGAACTTAATTGGATGAATGCCACTATTATAAAGGTGTCATTCTATAAAAATATCATTCCTATTTTTGTCTATTTGTATTCTTGCCATTCGAATGCACATAAAATTAGAACCATGACATTTCCATCAAGTTTTCAATTTAGTTTTGTGTGGTTATGATTAAGACATTTTATGGTATGATATACTAGTAGCATATACTGCTACTGCTAGTATAAATGATCTAACGGTATGAATTGATTTGGTTTCCTATTTAAATAGATTTTAGGTTTGTATTATAAAATTTAAAGGGGTAAAATTTTCTTCCTTTGTTATTTCGTGAGGTCATTTTTGTTAAAAATAAAGCAGCTAATGTAGATTTAACTTCACCTTGCAAATGCTCTTAGTTACATTTACTGCTGATATGGATGTTTTTAGCCTGCAGCCGGTTGTATCGTTAGATTTGGGTGGTGTTTCAAACTCATTTACATGATCATGAAGATTAATTGTTTTACACAAAACGAGGTGGTATCAATGTTTGATTAATTGAGTCTTAATTACTACAAATTTAAAAAATATATTTATCTAATATTTAAGAGCTACTTTCTATATAAAGTTTTCGTATGAAATACACCGTTTAACAGTTTAAAAATGTGCCACAAATATAAAAAAGATTCAAATTATCACATTATCTTTTAAAAAAGTTTTCAAATAATTAAAGTATTCAGATTATCGTTAGATTTGGGTTATGATTAAGATTTTTTTATGGTATGATATACTTGTGCAGCCGCAGCAGCTCCGGCGACGGCCCGAACGGCATCACCGCCGCCAGCGGCTCGCTCATCGTGGCCTCCACGAACAGCGCCCCCCTGTCATTGAGCAGCACGGCGTCGCCGCCTTCGGCGAGCTCCCCCGCCCACTCCCGGTAGACGGCGAGCGTCTTGGCGAGGCCCAGCTCGAGCGCCGCGTTGGGCAGCCGGAACGCGTAGATGACGGCCATGTATACGTCGTACGTGACCCTGTCGAACACGCTGAGCGGCACGCGCTCGCCGGTCGGCGTCGTAGAGCGGCTTGACGATCTTGGAGCTCTCGATCCTAACGTTCATGGCGGCGGGCGGCGTCGACGTACGTGTCAGCTGCGAGTTCGCGCATAAATTGGCGTGTATGATGGGGTTGCTTTAAATTGTGTGGGAGTGTCATGCCAACAAAATCTATGTGAGATGAGATCGACAGGTGTTCGTCCGATGTCTACCAGAGGTAACTCTCCTTAAAAAAATACCAAATTATATATTGAAAAAAAATTAAAACATTTAAAAAATTTACGAAACATAACAAGAACACACGTTGAAAGATGTTATATCACGTATAAAATAATAAGTTTTTATGATTTGAAACATGTGTTTTTCTTTCAGCAAAATATAATAATGTGATATCTTGTTGTAGATGTTTAATTACAATAAATTTTACATAATATAGGATCATAGATCGGATAAATAGTTTAGTTCACAAATTATTTTGAAGATAGCTATGGCCCTGTTTAGATCCCACCCAACAAATTTTCACCCTGTCACATCGAATGTTTAAACACCTACATGAAGTATTAAATATACGCTAAAAATAACTAATTGCATAGATTGTGACTAATTTACGAGACGAATCTTTTAAGCCTAATTGCTTCATGATTTGACAGTGTGGTGCTACAGTAAACATTTGCTAATGACGGATTAATTAGGCTTAATAACTTCTCGCAGTTTACAGGTGGAATCTGTAATTTGTTTTGTTATTAGATTATATTTAATACTTTAATTGTGTGTCCGTATATCCAATGTGACATGGTAAAAACGCCCCCACCAGTCACCATCAAGCCTCCGGTCTAATCTAAACTAATCTACTGTCAGGGTTATGGATACCACATACCTAATAGTAGTTGATTAAATCTCGGCAGGACCCACCACATACCATGTTTTATACGGAAACAACCTTTGGGTATAGAAGGAGTTCCGGATAAGAAAAGATAAATAGATTTCTACATGGAAACGACAAGAACTACTCGGATTGTATTCATATTGGTTTCCCTAGTTCTATTTGGACAAGGGGATACCTATGGGTATAAATACAAGGCCCCTAGGAGAAGAGGGGAGGGAACAATAGATCAAGACACGAAACAATAGATCAACATACAAGCCAACATACGCCAAGACAAGACGCCGGATATCGACTTCAGAGATAAGCATGGCCAGTCCCCTACGGTGTCTACGGATACTGATAGGAGAGACATAGCGATGTCTTTGATCTTGCCGGATGCGGATTCGAGGAGGAAGGCTACCCTGTTGTTTACGAGTCAGCACTTCAAACCGCCAAGTTGACAACGGTTAGATAGGCTACCCCAAATATTGTACTGGTGTGATTATGATGCATAAGAGCAACGACCGACTTCGGCCAACAGGAGTAGGGTTATTACCTGACATTTCAGGGGCCCGAACTTGTATAAAAATCCTTGTCACCATCTCTTTTATTACAATCTCGCATATATCCTAGTACCAACGATCCTCATACTATGCAAATACCGGAATCGCGACACCAAACGTCGTCAACTACTATTTAATTAAGTTACCAAATAATTGATATGCCACATTTTGGCATCGCTCCAAAATGACCCGTAATATAATTAAGCTAGAAAATGACTGGACAATATTTCCGTGTCAATTTCCTTGATAGTCTGGGCTGTGCGCATCAATTTATGGGCTTATATATGAGCCAAAATTGCCGGAGGCTACAATCACATTCGCATTAGCCTCCACTAATGTCCGTCCCGGATTAGGATCCTCCGACGTGAAGTCAGAGGAACGTGGTGACTGACATGTGAACACCACCGCTCGTGGGCCCACCTATCAGTAACCACGTCTTGGGGCAGTTCACGTAAGAGGAACCGCTTCCGTCTGTCCCATACTGCATAAATAAACAATGGAATGATGACGTGTATGTATGATCTCATCACGACTTCATCAGCGAATGTTTTTGCGCAAGATGAGGCATGCATTAATAAGATGATAATTAAGCATGATATCTATAGATTAAATTATCTTTTTCCAAGATGAGCACAAATTAATTAATTAATCTGTTTCCATTTATAAACCCAATCCATCGATGTAATCACTCAATGCGATGTGCTACAAATAGCCCGATTATTCCATCGTCCATCCTCATCAGTCAGCAGGAGAGATCGATCGATCAGCCATGGCCACCCGGAGCTGGAGGAGAAATCTCGTTTCCCGCCAAGCCAAGGGGGAACGTGCCGCTCTCCGGTCCTAGCAAGCCACCGCCGGCAACTGGGTTGGCCGACGATGATGAGGAGGTCTCATTTCCTGCCAAGCCCCGGGGGGAAGTACCACCCTCTGGTCCTAGCAAGCCGCCGCCGGCACTTGGGTTGGCCGACGACGACGAGGGGGTCTCGTTTCCCGCCAAGCCAAGGGGGAACGTGCCGCTCTCCGGTCCTAGCAAGCCACCGCCGGCAACTGGGTTGGCCGACGATGATGAGGAGGTCTCATTTCCTGCCAAGCCCCGGGGGGAAGTACCACCCTCTGGTCCTAGCAAGCCGCCGCCGGCACTTGGGTTGGCCGACGACGACGAGGGGGTCTCGTTTCCCGCCAAGCCAAGGGGGAACGTGCCGCTCTCCGGTCCTAGCAAGCCACCGCCGGCAGCTAGGTCGGCTGACGATGACGAGGAGGTCTCATTTCCCGCCAAGCCGCGGGGGAAAGTACCACCCTCCGGTCCTAGCAAGCCACCGCCGGCAACTGGGTTGGCCGACGATGATGAGGAGGTCTCATTTCCTGCCAAGCCCCGGGGGGAAGTACCACCCTCTGGTCCTAGCAAGCCGCCGCCGGCACTTGGGTTGGCCGACGACGACGAGGGGGTCTCGTTTCCCGCCAAGCCAAGGGGGAACGTGCCGCTCTCCGGTCCTAGCAAGCCACCGCCGGCAGCTAGGTCGGCTGACGATGACGAGGAGGTCTCATTTCCCGCCAAGCCGCGGGGGAAAGTACCACCCTCCGGTCCTAGCAAGCCACCGCCATCGTCGTACCATCTGTTCTAGCGAAATTAAACCCCTTTATACAATGGTGTTATTGTGTACTGCTCATAATCTTATTATCTTCATCAACTATCATGTGTAATGCAGCGTAATTGGAAATAAACAAACATGATTAGTAGAATGTGTTTTTCTTCATTTTGTCTAATGTAATATTTCTTACGGGCTTTGCTATTTATCATGTAACTGAGATTGAGATCCATAGGCTAGGGAGTGGTCTTTAATCTACGGGCACTGACACTAATGGAGAGGGAGTGGCAAGAGAAAGAACTTCTCCCACGACGTAGTGATGACGATGACTACACTTCAACAAGTACAGGCATGAAAAGAGGGTTGGTGGAGTTAGAGAGATCACAGGGAGAGGAAGTTTGGCAGTGGCCAGTGGTTGTGAGCAGTGGCGGAGCCAGAAAATCTACACGCGTAGGGCTGAACTAATGAGAGTTCAAATATTTTTAGAAATTACATAATATTTTTAAAGATTATAATGGGGATCATGAAGCCAGGCATAGGGCTCAAGCCCTAGCTGCCTGGTCGCAGGAGAGGAGGTTGGGGGGGAGCAACACATCAGAGTGGTCAGAAGACAGGGGTCCGATAGCATGAGTCCCGCCTCTCCTCCTCCATCTTCAACTGCTCATATAACCGGAGGCGGAAGAAGACTAGAGGAGGACCAGGGTCGGTTGGCATTGTTTATACATGGAGGGTTTTTTTCTACGCTTAGGTTTATTGGCTCAAGCTTTTAAGTTAGACTTTGGTTTATATGATTTATAAGCCGGTAGATTTAAAATCCTAAGTTAAAGGTGGTGTTATACTTATATTTAAAATAAAGGAAAAAAATTTCTCCAATCTAGCTTTTAACTTAATAGTGTAAAAGTGACTTATGGCTTTAAAAAAATCTAAATGAAAAAGGTTGCTTATTTGTTTAGGCTTAAACTTTTTAACTCATGAGGTAGCTTATAAGTCTATACTCTATGCAAAGAGAGTCTGAATAAGATAAAAATTTCATTTAGTTTATACAGGTTTAAATTTGTGTTGTTGTTTATACTAACAAAAATTTCCCGGGACATTTTTTCTTTTAAAAAAAGAAGAGTGGCAATGATCATTCAATTAGAAAAATATAACTCCTAATTTAGACTTAATTTAGTATAGCTATTTTCAAGATAAACTAATACACATGTATGTGCGAATGCATGATCGATCTTCCTAGCTAAAAATTAATTATTCTTCTTGAAAAAAATGATAATTATTTTTTATATTGTTTGGTAGAAAGTTTGTGGTGGCACAATGGCGAAAGAGAAGATTGAGAGGGGAGGAAAAGAGAAGATTGAGAAGATACGAAAAACAATGTGTCATTAATGCATAACTAATTAAATATTAGTTACTTTAAACTTGAAAAATGGATTAATATGATTTTTAAGCAACTTTTATATATATTGTTTTGGTAAAAAAACACACCGTTTAGTGCGCGTGAAAAATATGACTCTTTTATTCTCTTTGTGTTGCTCTCAAGCAAGTAGTTTTGATCAACAATAGTTTGATAATATACGAGTTTGACTTATTGAAATCAAAACAGTTTTGATCATGTTTGGACCAACTGCGCTAGATGGTATTCTCTTATCCTAAAATATAGCTAAATGCTACATTTAACCATATCTAGGAAAATATTTATTCTCACACATATCTAAAGGTAATTATATTTTGGGGCATAGCTGAGTAAGTTAATTAAGGATAACAATTCAGCTCAATGTGGGTTAGTGCAAACTTATCCAGGTTCTAGAAGGCCTAACATACTGTAAAGATCAGGCTATAAACCAAAAATGGGGTAAAATGATTTCGATTTAGTTTGGTGCAAAATTAGAAAATAATAACAAGGTATTTAATAGTGTAGGATGACATCCATATCGAGATATCTATTAATTGGATTGTTGGGAATATAGGGCCTGTTCACTTTGATGCCATTTTCAACCTTACCAAATTTTGCTAAAGTTGTCAAAAAAGTGGCTACATTTAGTTTGCTGCTAAATTTTGGTAACTATAAATAAGAAATCCTATCAAAATTTTGACAAGTTGCCAAAATTTTGGTATAGTTGCCATTGCCAAAATTTGGTAACGTTTTTTTTTGCATCAAAGTGAACAGACCCATATTTACTAAGGTAATTAATCCCCTCCCCAAGTATTTACACAATTAATTTGCTCCTAATCCTGCGTCATTTAACACCAAATCAAAATCCCCCTATTTTCTAGTATTTGCAATGCCGCCCTATATATCATCCATTAATATGGCTCATATCCAGAATTAATTGCCCAATCTTTTCATTAAATAAAAATAATAATGTGCTGCTAATCGCGTCATTCATCATTCAATATATATCATCCATTAATATGGCTCATATCTAGAATTTTCCCAATATTTTCATTAAATCAAAAAAAATAATTTAATGCAAATCGCGTCATTCATTCACCACCAAATTAATCCAAAAAAAGATCAATTCTTCTTTTTTTTTTGCTTGCAATTTCACCCTATATATAATACCCATCACCCGACGTCGTAAGGAGAGCATCTCATATCACTCGCAAATACAAGAAACCAAAGCAAAATTAGCTGGTCGATTGCCATGGCAGTCGAGAGGAACGTCACCGCGGCGGCGGCGATGGCGTCGCTGGTGCTCCTGATGCTGTCCACCACGGCGACGGCGCGCCGTGCGCGGCATGGTCCGCCCGGCGAGCTCCCACCGATCCGCACACCCCCGCCGCCGTCGGTGATAAGCGGGCCGCGTGTCTTCCCGGTGCTGAGAAGCGTACCCACCGGACCGAACCCCATCACCTCCGACCCGCCGCCGCCACCGCACCACGAGCACTTCCATCGTGACTTCCCGTGTGTTGAGGACAGTTCCAACAGGGCCGAACCCTATCACCTCCGACCACCGCCGCCGCCACCACACCAAGAGAGCTTCCAACGTGATTTCCCCGTGCTAAGAACGGTTCCCACCGGGCCGACCCCCATCACCTCCGATCCACCGCCGCCGCCACCGCACCACGACCGCTTCCAAGTGCTAAGAACGGTTCCCACCGGGCCAAACCCCATCACCTCCGATCCACCACCGCCGCCACCGCACCACGAGCGCTTCCAACGTGACTTCCCAGTGCTGAGGACGGTTCCCACCGGACCGAACCCCATCACCTCCGACCCGCCGCCGCCACCGCACCACGAGCACTTCCATCGTGACTTCCCGGTGTTGAGGACAGTTCCAACAGGGCCGAACCCTATCACCTCCGACCCACCGCCGCCGCCACCACACCACGAACGCTTCCAAGCTGATGAGGACAAGGGGGTGTTGTTTCCGTCTAAGCCGCGGGGGCGTGTGCCGCCGTCTGGTCCTAGCAAGCCGCCGCCATCTTACCATCTTTACTAAGTTTTTGTTTTATTAAGAACGACCATCTTTAATAAGCGAAAAACTTATATAGCTATATGTAATGTACCTTTCCCCTTTTTTTTTCATTTTGTGTAATATCATATTTCAGTACAACTCGTTACGGGCTTGCGATTTATCTGGTGACTGAGATATCCTTAAGCGTAAATCATAGTTTACTTGCTCCGTGTTGTTGATTTCCTTGATGGAATGATCTCAATTAGGACATGCTAGTGATAGTTGGACCATGTCCTAGTTGACTGAATGATTAAATTTATATTTTTATATATGGACTCAAAAATGAAATTTATTTTATCTTCTTGAAACAACACTGAAAAAGAAGTGGATGAAAATTTGGATACTCGTCATACGTTTTTCAAACTGTTAAACAGTGTGTTTCGTGTGAAAACTTTTAATATGAAAGTTGCTCTAAAATATCATATTAATATATTTTTCAAATTTGTAATAATTACAACTCAATTAATCATACGTTAATACTACCTCGTTTTGCGTAAAAAAAAACTTAATCTCCATCTTCATTTTCAGGAGAAAAGAACACCACCTAAATCCTAAACGCTAAACCCTAAAAGAATGGTCTAGCTATCGTCGTGGGCCATTGCCCAACTTAGCTTCCACTAACCCGGTGCCTACACAAACATTTTATGCAAGTGTTTATAAGTGTATAGTACGTTGATCAAAATATATATACGAGGTTGACTTCTTCAAATCAAAACACTCCTGATCAGGTTTAGACCAATTGGGCTTAGATGCTACGTTAAGAATAACATTTTGGTCCAATGTGAGCTCCAAACTTATGCAGGTTAATTCTAGAGGCCCAACACATTGTAAAGATCAGCCTATACATAAACCAAAATGGCTTTAAAACCTATAAACATCGAAGATTTTGATTTCGATTTGGTGCAAAGTTAGCAAACAATATCAACGTATTTAATAGTGCACTATCAAGATCCTAAAGGGAGAATTCCATTAATTGGATTGTTGATAATATACTCCCTCCGTTTCAAAATGTTTGACACCGTTAACTTTTTAGCACGTGTTTGACCGTTCGTCTTATTAAAAAAAATTGTGAAATATGTAAAACTATATGTGTACATGAAAGTATATTTAACAATGAATCAAATGATATGAAAATAATAAATAATTACTTAATTTTTTTAAATAAGACGAACGGTCAAACACGTACTAAAAAGTCAACGGTGTCAAACATATTGAAACGGAGGGAGTATTTACATAAGTTTATTAAGCCCTCCCAAGTATTTCATCCATTTCTACACTGCGTATATGGTGTGTTTATACTTCTTAAAATAGCAAAACCGGTTTACCACTTCTGCACACTTCCACGGTAACATGTTTTACGGTTTTACAGGATCAGCTAATTTTTTTTAATTAAATATAAAAACAGTCTCTCTGGAAATGGTTCAACTGAAAAAAAATCACATAATTTTGTAGCACGCCGATAGATAATACACCATCCAAATCGCGTACAGTATCATGTTCGTTTTATTCCCATAATAGCAGTAGAGACTAAACAAAACACGATAACCTGTATTATATCATGGGCAATATTTTATTATTAAAAACCATATCATTACGGCAAATCAATCCTCCATTAATAGATATATATGCCCTGCATTAATCCTCCATTAATATGGTGCATATCCAATTTGATCATATCTGGAATCATATGCAATCAGCAGCAGCGGCACAGCTAATCTTTTCATTAATCACAGATTTAATTTGCTCCTACATATAATCCTTGGTCATTTACCACCAAATCAAAAATTAATTTCCCCTATATATATGGACTGCATATTAATCATCCATTAAAACGGCGCATTATTTTCAAATGCTCAAATCTGGAATCAGCAAATGCACGTACAATATTTTCCATTAATCATGGAATTAATTTACTCCTAATCGTGCACTCATTCACCACCAAATTAATACTGTAATAAAAAATAATAATTCTCCTCTCTCTTTTTTTTTTCTTTTTTTGCTTGCAATTCCGCGCTATATATACCCCCGCTTGATTCGCAAGGAGATCATCTCACTCGCAAACACATCCAAATTAAGCAAGCGCGACTTCTCCGTTCTGAGGAAGGTCCCCACGGGTCCTGACCCCATCACCTCCGACCCGCCGCCGCCATCGACGCCGACGCGGTTCTCCGTTCTGAGGACAGTCCCCACGGGTCCTGACCCTATCACCTCCGACCCGCCGCCGCCGCCACCACCATTGACGGAGTTCCCGGTTCTGAGGGAGGTCCCCTCGGGTCCTGACCCTATCACCTCCGACCCGCCGCCGCCGCCACCACCATTGACGGAGTTCCCGGTTCTGAGGGAGGTCCCCTCGGGTCCTGACCCTATCACCTCCGACCCGCCGCCGCCGCCACCACCATTGACGGAGTTCCCGGTTCTGAGGGAGGTCCCCTCGGGTCCTGACCCTATCACCTCCGACCCGCCGCCGCCGCCACCACCATTGACGGAGTTCCCGGTTCTGAGGGAGGTCCCCTCGGGTCCTGACCCTATCACCTCCGACCCGCCGCCGCCGCCACCACCATTGACGGAGTTCCCGGTTCTGAGGGAGGTCCCCTCGGGTCCTGACCCTATCACCTCCGACCCGCCGCCGCCGCCACCACCATTGACGGAGTTCCCGGTTCTGAGGGAGGTCCCCTCGGGTCCTGACCCTATCACCTCCGACCCGCCGCCGCCGCCATTGACGGAGTTCCCGGTTCTGAGGAAGGTTCCCCGTGGGCCGGACCCCATCACCCCGGGCCCACCGCCATTGTTGGGTGTGTGATGTGAATGTGATGGATGCAACAATAGTTTTAATGTAAGCTGGAAGAGATTATTCTCATGGGTGTGTTTTAGTAGACATCCTTCCTACCACTTACTTATGGGAATGTGGTAGAAAGATTATGAATGTAAGCTGCGAGGTTATGAGATAACATTTTATATAGTATTAATTTGAGGCTTGATTGATGCCATATATATTGCCATGCATGATAAATATCGATCTCAATAATTCTGTAGGTACACCAGAAGACTTTGAGCGTAGCTAGCAAACTGGACGGCTTGCGACCAACTAAATCCCCTAACGACTGGCAAAACGCTTCGACAGTGCTAGAATGGTGGGAGAACATAACAAACACATTAGGAGTTCTGAAAAGGACGACACACACCCTAACTTTGTTAGTGGCCTAGGAGATTTGGAATAAAATAAGCTGCATAAGCACGAAGAGCTCCCGATGACCAGCTTGCTAGCAAAGGTGAAGGAGGAGGCCAAAACTTAGGTCTTGGCAGGCGCAAGAAGTCTCGGCGATTAGCTTAATTTTTAATTTTTAGCTAGGCTAGACCAAAGGCCCATTGTATGTACAGCTCTTTTCTTTTGTAAAGTTTACTTCTTTTATATCCAATGATTTTTTTTCTTCCTGTTGTGATTATTAAGAGTTAGTTTTTCTCGACTTAGATTTGCAGCTACTCTTTTTTTTTTATATATAAGCTCTACTACTCTAAATAAAAGTGTTACGCGCACAGCTAGCTGTCCCCAGAGTAAAATGATTAAAAAGAAAATGATAATCTCGACCGTCTTAATCTATCATCCTTTGTAGCCTCTATATAAATAGACTATTACAATGCACGGACATAATACGAGTTACATAAAACATATACACACGTACCACACTATATATACATGTATGCCGTATGGTACACTCGCACTCACATAAGCGTGCTCCCTAACACCAACATTTTACTACCCGCTCATGTATGTCAGCATGAGAGTCGGTTGTTTTCATTTCTATGAGATATGCATGCATTGTGCCTAAGTTTTGACGTGTGAAGATGATTTTAGTCCTCGATTCTGATGAAGAAGAGGAGTTTCTTATAGGTGGTGTTAAGATGAAATGGATGAATAATGCTTAGTAAATGCTGACGATGTGAAGACCGCATAGCGCAGTGGATTAGCGCGTCTGACTTCGGATCAGAAGGTCGTGGGTTCGACTCCCACTGTGGTCGTCTTCTTTTTTTTCTTTTTTTTTATCGCTGATTAATCTGGTACGTTGGATCGCAGTAGATCGGACGGTCGTGATGCTCTCTGCTGCTTCTGCTTGTGGACACCGGAGAGACTCACTCGCCGACGACGAGGCCGGCGGCGGCTGCGCACCACCTCGCCGTTTCCCTCTCCGCCGCATCCACACGACGACACATGGCCTCCGCCTCCGCCGCCGCCGACCCCGGCGCGGCGTACAAGCTCCTCCTCTCCTGTCCCGCCGGCCTCCCCAGATCCCGCGTAACCCTCCTTACACAACCTCTCTCTTTCTCTCTCTCCCGGCGTCTGATTGCATGAGCACCTGCTGATGCTGCTGTTCCCCGGGGCCCCCGATTGGACGGCGGCAGCGGCAAATCCAACCCTTTCTTTGCCCTTTTGCCGTTTTTTCTGCCCCTCACGCTGTTCTTCCAACTCTTTCTTGGTGCCACACGATCTAGTATATTACTACATACATAATAACAAGCAATTTCCTTTTATTGGTAGTATTAGAGTTTATTATTATTCATCACTCCACATGCTCATATGGATTTTAACTACCATGTCCATATATAAGAGAGACTTAGCAAAAATAATTGCTTTTTTTAGCTAGGTGCTTGGATTGTTGTACTATATAGCTTCGTGTTGACTGTGCTACGGATTTCTTTAGCTTAAGGAGAAATGCTATGATATTGTCGATACTAGTTGGGGGTCGATTCCATGATGCTCATGTTGTACGTGGACTTGCAGGTTTCGGTTAAATTTGATCAGTCATTCGATCGGATTCCCCATCCGGATGCAGCCTTGGAAGAATCAATAAGTGTGGTATAAATTGTCTGCCTATGCACTTCTAGTGACTGTTGATCCAATAGCACACATGGATGTTGTTTATATTTCTTTGGTACTGCAGATATGGAATCAGAGACTTAAGCAGAACCCATCGTCGTACAATGGCACAAAATTTCGGGTATTTACCTCTAGTTATATCTTGATATTCCGTTTTCCTGCTCCAATGTGATGCTTGAAATTACTGCCAAACACTTTATATTGAGCTCACTCCATTTTTTGATTTATAAGGTGTTTGGTATTTACACAATTCGAGATTATAACTTTGTTTTTTTTCATAAACAGTTCAATAGTATTTAGATCTTATGACACAAAAACGGTACCTTTGAACGCAAATATGAAAACATTTTCCTGTGACCATGAATTACTGTTAGTTACAATATATTTGTTATTGCTAGGTCGGCGAAGGAGCCATACAATATATTTGTTATGTCGATAGAAAAAATGCTGTATCACAAATAAATTCTGTTGTTCAATTTTTGAGACAACACAATCAAATGGCACCTTATAAGATTCAATGGTGGGAGTTCCTAAGAGGAATTCACAGTCATTCCCATAATCTGCCATCATCCAAATAAACCTTTGCCTTCTCTTCCTAACAATGAATGTTAAGTAGGTTATGGCCATTTCTTTAGCTTTCCTTGGTATTTCTTTTTGAGCTGAACCGGTGGGATTGCAAAAATTTCTGGAATATACTGCCTTCAGCTGATATCTCTTTAAGTACTAGATTTCATACTTTGGCCTCCAACTAATTTCAGTATGGAGGACACGCTGTGCACTACAAAGATGAACCAAATAAGGAGTATTGTGTTTCACTTCATTTGGGTCTCACAGATTACAGGTTCGCTTGGGATTTCACACTCTATTGCAATAGCTAGTTACCTACTCTTTTGGAGAAATAAATTCTGGCAGCCATACTTTCTCAACTGTTTTACATTGTCGTTCTAACCTTCTGTGTGGTATTCCCAATTAATATCTCTGTTTATAACGCTGTTATTTCCTTGCACATGACAGCACATTTGTGGGAACAAATCTTAATCCGTTGTGGGAGAAATTTTTGGTCCCATCTGAAGGTAACTAGATCTTAGAAACTTAATCACGTGAGCTACTTAGATCAGGGCCTTTTGTCACCTCAAATTTTCCGTCTTTTATTCCATGTTGTCTCAGGAGTCAGGACTTATCTTTTTGTTTCATTGCTTTAGCTTTTGAGTTTTAAAAATGTTACTTCTTAAGACATATTCATCCCATATTGTTTCCCCTACCACTCTTGTATATTTTTTCCTCTGTACAATATTTAACCTTCCATTATGCTGATGAAATTACTGCCCCATGAAAAAATATTCATAAATTTTCAGTACATAGCATGCTCAAACTGCATGGCACAAATCAGCCTTGACCAAAACAGTTCCTCTCACAATCTGATCTGGTTAGATGATTCTGTGCATTGCCAACACATGTCGAATCCACTGGGAAATGGTGCAATTGTTCAAACATCTGATGAAAAGATTATTGTATTGCAAAGAAGCTACAATGTTGGGGAGTTTCCAGGTTACTTTGTTTTTCCTGGAGGACATTCGGAGGTAAAATCTATTTTTTCCCTAGTTAGATCTATATTTGGTTCAGCAAGGTGATCTAATTCTTAATTTGTATTGGATAACTGTATGATATTTTTCTCCCAAATGTAATGTAAAAGCATCTGCTGAGACAAATGGTGGACCTAAGTTATTGAAAGTCTTTGGTATTTTGATTCTACATGACTGATGGGATTATTGATTGAGTAGTCGCTCAGTAATATACATGGTTCTTATGACTGAAGTTCATCTGTATATCAGCCACAAGAAATTGGAATCTTGGCTCATCAAACTGATGAAAAGGACATCGCTGTTCTCAACGAAAGAGTTTCCCAAGAGATGTTTGATGGAATCATCCGTGAGGTAGTTGAGGAAACTGGAGTGCCTGCTAATTCACTGGTAACAGACACACCTGCATTCTTTGTCTTGTATACAGCTAAATACTACATCAGCAGTCAGCATATAATCCATCAGCTTTTTTTGTGAAGTTTACTGGTTAATATAAGCTGGCAAGTTGTTATCATGTTGTTCTTTTAATTGTTTCTACATACCGCATACTATGCAAGGAGATTTGTATGTTTTTTGGGGGGCTAATTATCCACATTTAATTTCACCCAGACAGAGCCTGTCTTCATTGGAATTTCTCGCCGGGAGATGAATGTTAGGCCAACTGCATTCTTTTTTACAAAATGCAACATAGATTCAAGTGGAGTGCATGAACTATATTCTAGAGCTCAAGATGGCTTTGAATCTACTAAGATGTATGCAGTCTCTGAGGTGAGCTTAGTTGCATTAGCAGCACAATTTGATCACCATGTGGCTTTAGGATTCCTCTGACCACAAATTGTATGTTTGAATCACAGGAAGAGCTACTAGGAATGACCGACCGAATGCCTGGCTGCCACCGTGGTGGCTTTGCTCTCTATGAAATGATGAAGAATGCTGCCAAAAAATCATGAAAATGAACAATAGGGATGTAAGTGCGCATTCAGATCATCTTATGCAAAACACAAACATGATGTTGCAAAGCTGCGGTGGGCAAAAGAGAAAATCAATTGAGCACCGCCCTTTTCAACCATCCATTGTTGACATTTTCCACTGCTTAATTGGCATCATCTCGCAGACATTCCTAATGTGCCTTTTTTATCTATCTTCTGCAGACCGAATTCTTCTCTAACATCATAAGATAGGCATGGAGAGATATCTGTCTCACAAGAAAACAATAGTAGTTACTACTATTCTCTGGAGCTGATGCATTTTCTTTCCCTCTGCTTTGTTGCACTGAGAGTTTTTCAGTACAAGTGCGGAAGAAATAAGTTCTTATTTACATTCTCACTTTATTTTTTTTATCCTATATTCTCACTTTGTTGCTTGGAATTGATGTTGTATTTGAGACCATCACAGTCGTGACATGATTTTCTATCTAATAAAAATTCTTTCAGTTTCAGATGTCGTTTGCCTATTACTACTCGTGCAGTACTGCAGTGCGCCACTGAGAAATACTACGCCGTACGCCTTCGTCTGGCGGAAACGTAATCCGAGCTAATACGCCTTCCAAGCAAGAATACGTGTCGGCAGAAAGGCCACCATCGTGGGCCCCACCTGTCAGCGATAACCCCCAAATCGTTCTCTTCTCCCCAAAAACTCTCCACGAGTGAATCGCGTGCAACTCGTTCGATCTCGCCCTCGCCCTCGCCCTCGCCGGCGGCAACCGTCTCCTCCGCTCGCCGGCGCCGTCGACGTCGCCGGCGGCATCATCACCACGCTACGGCGAGAGTGGCGTAGCCGCGTAGAGAGAGAGAGGGAGATAGCGAGGGATGGACGCGGAGCTCCTGGAGCTGCAGCGGCAGCTGGAGGCGGCGCAGAGCGCGCGGTCGAGCGTGCGGCTGTCGGAGCGGAACGTGGTGGAGCTCGTGCAGAAGCTGCAGGAGCGCGGGATCATCGACTTCGAGCTCCTCCACACCACCTCCGGCAAGGAGTACATCACATCCGTACGCCCCCGCCTTCCCCTTCCCTTCACCCCCAACTCCCCGCATCTCTCCATCTATCTACTTCCCCAATCCCTCGCCGATACTTTCGCTAGAATCAGATTTACCTGTAAAACAGCCTCTGATACATACAGCGCAGTGTAGATTGTTCTGGATTTGGGGACTCTGGTATTGACTAATGATGTTAATAATGGGAATGATGGACTCCGCGTAGAAATTATGGGCGTTCGGTATCGTCAAAATGTCGAATCTAAACACTGCCGATGCTGAGTACCCCTCCTCCTTGATTGCTTTAATGCTAGTATTAGGTACTGAACTGAAAATTGGACTTACAATTTTGGGATGATTGCGTTTAAAGGATGCCGACCATTAGATTATTGCGAGAGAGCTTTCACTTCGAAGCAGGGAACAACATGTAAATTTGGTTGGATGGAATTGGCATTTCCGAATCGGATACTGGTTGTGTTCTATCTATATTTTGTGAGGACTTATAATTTGGTTTTAGTATTTAGATATTCTGGTCCACATGTACATTTTAATGTCTGTGCAAATTGAAGAGATTAGGTGGAATTTTACCTATTGATTATTACTACATATTCCTCTTCAGCAGTTCAGTTCAAAGCACTTGCTTAACTGAGGATTCATTGTTCTTAGCTTATTCATGCTCAACTTGGTTTGGCAGGACCATCTGAAACATGAGATCAAGATGGAGATCAAGAAACGCGGACGTGCATCACTGGTAGATTTGTCAGATATACTGGGGGTGGACCTCTACCATGTTGAGAGACAGTCACAGAAAGTCGTTGCAGATGATCCATCTCTTATGCTGATCAACGGCGAGATCATGTCACAGTCTTACTGGGACACTGTGACAGAAGAGATAAATGAGAAGTTGCAGGAGCGCAGCCAGATTGCCTTGGCTGAGATTGCTGCCCAGTTGCATATTGGATCAGAGCTGGTTGTCAATATCCTTGAGCCTCGGCTTGGAACTATTGTAAGTCTGCTAGTCTACCCTTTTAATGGTTTTTATCATTGGCTATTTTTTCTGCTAATCTATATTTATACTTCGATAATCTAGATGTAATCTGCCATGCCAAGCATCATAGAGATAGTTAGTTAGCTGGTCCTAATAATTAAGTTATTAGTCGAAGAGGGCATTTTAGACACAATTATAGGAGCTTAGTCCTTTCCTGCTTCAGCTCACAATTTATGGACATTATTTTTTTTTCCTAATTTCTGGTACACGAGTCACTGTTTCCTAATATTTATGTGGCTGTGCCATTTCTAAAGATCAACATTGTCCCAATTATTTGTTTGATTGTTTCTACCTTTCTCTAGAGTACTGATGCCTTTTTCATGTCTCCAAAGTCAAAAATGTATTATGAGTTGTGTTTTATACTTTACAACAGAACTGCAAAATCATGCAAGAGACCATAGCTACAGTCAATCTGAACAGACCCTTCTTACTGCACCCTGGCATTTTCAGTTCTCATTCAAGCAAAATGGCACTATAGAAAATTCTCCTTTCAGGTTAAAGGAAGGCTAGAAGGTGGTCAGCTATACACTCCAGCATATGTCTCAAGAATTACTGCCATGGTCCGTGGTGCCGCTAGGGGTATAACAGTTCCAACAAATTTGCCATCTGTTTGGAACAGCTTGCAGCTGCAGCTCCAAGAAATGCATGGTGCTAGTGGAGTTTCTGTGGAAGGTTCATTCTTCCAGTCCATTTTCAATGGCTTACTGAAAGAAGGTGTTGTGCTTGGATCAGTCCGTGCAGGAGTACAGTGGACACCAGCTGTAAGATCCGTACTTTTTTAGTTCGTATTCTTAACACTTAAGCTATATTTGACATTGTGGCGATTTTCTTCTTTTTTAGGTTTTTGCACATGCTCAAAAGGAGAGTGTTGATGCCTTTTTTTCACAGGTTAAGAAATTTCTTTTCTCAATTATGCAAGAGAACTGCATCATATCATTACATTAAGAAGAAGAGGTTTAAATATTTACAAGACACCCACTGCCGTGGAGATGGAAAAGGAAAGAAAACAAACAAGGAAAGAAAACAAACCACCAAAATCCTCCAAAATCAAGAAATTTCCAACTTATAATTTAGTTCCTACAATTTATAATATGTTAGAAGCATTAGTAGCGCAACTGGACCATATATTGATCTGGGCAAGATGACAACTTTGCATGGGTATTTCATATATAACCACTGGACATATTCTTCCTTGTGCGTGCTCATGCACAAACTGGCGAACAGCTTTACCATATGTTGTTACTCAAAATTAAATCTCTAGGTCTGATATTTAGCAAGGATATTGAATTCTGAAACATATGCTAAAATATAGTTATGCATTATCTCCTGTTTGTAACTTATTTGTTTTCTTTCAGAACTCTTACATCGGATACGAAGTGCTTCAGAAACTAGCAATTCCTCAGCCTAAACAGTATTTGGAGGTAATGGAAGCTGTTAATGTGCCTTTACTGTTCAAATCATCGGTATGTTTATATTAACAATATTGTTCTCTTCTATAGGCCAGATATCCAGATGGTATTGCACTGGAAGCTGTTTTTGTTCATCCTTCTGTTGTTGATATGCTAGATGCTGCCGTGGGTGATACAATTGAGAATGGACAATGGTATTGTTAAATTTCATGTCTCCTCCAAGGTTAATTGTGATTTGTCACTGTTATCTGCTATGAGCTCCAAACTAAAATATAAAAAAAGAGCTGAATTTGCTGATGTTCTCCCTGTGTACATGGTTGGAACTTCAGAACTATTACAAAGAGTTTATATGATATAACATGAGAAAAGGAAAGGGAGTAAGCTAATCAAGCTATAACAATATATGGAGATAGACTAACAACTAACTTCAGTCCACACTTCACAGAAAGTCATTTACACAGATGAGATTTGACCGAGAGGCCTAAACCTTTTTAGTAGTGCCAACATGTTTTTTTGCAGCTTTTTCCTAATTGATTGTTAGGAGTAATCTGTTTTGCTGATGTGCCCTGGACTTCTCTCATTGCCTATCTTTGATGTGTCCTTTATTCTTTCAGGATTGATGCTCTTTCAGTCCTTCCATCGTATATCACTGGCCCTGATGCAACCAAGATATTGTCTCTCTGTCCATCTTTGCAGAAAGCGATCAAGGTTGGTGTCTTTAAAGTAGTTCAATTTTGTAGATTTTTCATGATAACTCATTAAAATACTTGTTTGCAGTCTTCTAAAGCAGTGGTATTTGGAGAATCATGTGTCTTCAGTAATGCATTCATCAAGGTGAATTGTCAAGTCCCGCTTCATGGATTTGTTAAAATCTTTGATGCATTCATATCCTTTTTTTCATGTCCCTTATATATCTAAATGAGTGTAATTTTCTGTCCTTTGAACCATTTTAGGGTATTTTTGATAGACTTGAGAAAGAGATGGACTCGTTTGGCATTAAGCATAGTGCTGGACAAGGAAAACCCTCGAATATGAGCAGTGAACATAGGATAGGATCTGATGGAAAAGATCTTGGTGATAATGACACCAGCAGTATAGGTGCTTCATCTGACAAAGGTCCAAAGAAGAAAAGAGGGAAAGTTTCGGGTTCTGCCAAAGGTGCTGCAGTTGAAAAGGATGATGACAATGAAGAAAGCATTCCTGTCAAGGGCAAGAAAGCTCATAGGAAAAACAAGGATGCTGGTTCTTCTGGTGATGCAAAACATGGTGGTAAAAAAGCATCAGAGAAAACGAAAGAGGACAATACAAACATCTTTCCAGATGATTTGATAGAACAAAAAGTTTTGACTGTTGCTCCAGAGTTAGAAGAGTTGGGAGGTCAGGAAGTTAACAACATTGACATGATTGTTTCTACTGTGTTTAAAATTTTAGTTCTAGAATTCTAACTATTTTCAGGCTCAGATGACTTAAATGGACCACTTAAATTACTGTCTTCCCACCTGAGGCCAATGCTTATGGACGCATGGATGAAGAAAAGGAACACTATGCTGTCAGAAAATGCTGAAAGGAGGCGGCGCTTGCTTGATAATCTGCAAAAACAGCTAGATGAGGTAATCTTCTTTTGAGTTTTGACCACCCATCCATATGTTATTTTTCTTTCTGCGTTTCTATTGATATTTTTTAATGTATTTGTCTATTGTCATCAGGCTGTCCTGGATATGCAACTCTATGAAAAATCTCTGGATGTATTTGAGGATGATCCTGCTACCTCTGTAAGCTGCTACAGTCATTATCTTCACAAGATTGATTGCCACCCAATAAATCAGTATCATCTACTTATGGTAGAATCTTCTTTCCTGTTTCCAGGCAATCCTACACAAGCATCTGCTAAGAACTATGGGTGCTCCTGTAGTTGACAAAATTTTGCTTACACTGGTAACTTAAATGCCTGTCTTCAACTTCATAATTTTGAAAGGATTCTTTGTTATACTCTATGTTTCAGTTTTCTCAGTTTTGCTTTACACTTGTAATATAGTTATATAGACCGCTTCAGATGAACAAGAATCTCGCGGATAGCTTTCTGCACTAGTTGTTTCCCTGTTTGCTTCTTGTGCTGTTTGTTGAAGAAATAGCAAATTGTTAGTATCTTGACCATTGTATATACTTTGCATTGAATTGCTGATAGCACAAGGACAACAAACTGAAGAATGGCATGGATGTTGAAGACAGTGAAGAAAATGTTCAATTAAGCACTGCTGACCGTACTTCTCTGGTATAGTTCTCCCTTTTTTTCTTCCTCAATGTATTAGGTGGTGCTTCCAGCAGTGAACCTGAGTGATAGTTTCATTTGGTTTAACTTGTAGAGCAACAACTTTTGGGAGGAAGGAAATCGGATCATTCTCTGAAGAAACTTGTGCCGTCAAGTCCTTCATATCATATAAGAAATTGAGGTGTCAGATAAATAGCAATATAAATTTAAAGACACTTAACCTATCAGCCAAATAACAGAGTTGCCATTTGGCATTTTGCACGTTGCTTACTATATTTAGCATCATTTTTTTTTCAATAAGAGTAACACTCATCAGGTTTAGCAGTTCAAACATCAGACAATGTGGTACACTCAAAGATACCCAAAGAACATACCTTGCGGTATGAATGCAGCATTGATCTCTCTAATCTTTTATCAAGCTTCTTAAATAACAAGCCACTGCAATTAAAAAAAAGGTAATAAGCATTTTGATAGTTCAGATGCTGTGGAAAGCAGTTACAACACAAATACCTTTCCTCTGCTGTATCCCTTAAAGCATCCATAAATGAATCAAACCGCTGCAATGTATTAGAAGGAAAAGGTTAGGAAGAACTAACATCCAATTTTGATATGTAATGTCACAGACTTTGTTCAATGTCCGAAATTTAGCAGTTGACTGTTACTATTAGCATTCCACACAACAATGAACTCGCTGCTTAGGAGTACAAACATTTTTATGACAACTTAGAGAAGTTTAATATCGTTGAATATTAGATATACACTATGCAACATACTCCCTCCATTCCATAATGATCAGCGCATAACGAAAGTAGAGATATTCCGATTTGATCAGCGTATTAACACTGGTAGCATGTGCATGTCGGATGGATTAACTAGTTATCACAGAGATCGAGTAGGCCATGCGATTTTTGAGCTGCATGCAGCACGGAACATCCCTTGCATGTGCAATCATGCAGCGGCAGTAACGTCGTTTCGTTTCTCCAAGCCGATTAATATGGAGATTAATTACAAGGATTAAATAGAAAATGGGTAGTGGGTCTCTCCTTGGTCTTGATGCCACAACAAAATATGCTGATCATTATGGAATGGAGGGAGTATGTTGCATAGTGTATATCTAATATTCAACGATATTAAACTTCTCTAAGTTGTCATAAAAATGTTTGTACTCCTAAGCAGCGAGTTCATTGTTGTGTGGAATGCTAATAGTAACAGTCAACTGCTAAATTTCGGACATTGAACAAAGTCTGTGACATTACATATCAAAATTGGATGTTAGTTCTTCCTAACCTTTTCCTTCTAATACATTGCAGCGGTTTGATTCATTTATGGATGCTTTAAGGGATACAGCAGAGGAAAGGTATTTGTGTTGTAACTGCTTTCCACAGCATCTGAACTATCAAAATGCTTATTACCTTTTTTTTAATTGCAGTGGCTTGTTATTTAAGAAGCTTGATAAAAGATTAGAGAGATCAATGCTGCATTCATACCGCAAGGTATGTTCTTTGGGTATCTTTGAGTGTACCACATTGTCTGATGTTTGAACTGCTAAACCTGATGAGTGTTACTCTTATTGAAAAAAAAATGATGCTAAATATAGTAAGCAACGTGCAAAATGCCAAATGGCAACTCTGTTATTTGGCTGATAGGTTAAGTGTCTTTAAATTTATATTGCTATTTATCTGACACCTCAATTTCTTATATGATATGAAGGACTTGACGGCACAAGTTTCTTCAGAGAATGATCCGATTTCCTTCCTCCCAAAAGTTGTTGCTCTACTTTTTCTTCAGGTTTGTTTGATTGTGCTACCTCTGATTATTTTTTCTGTTCTTCGTTCAATACTTTTGTATTGATCCTGAGAAACAGCATATTATATTCCCTTTAATCTTTTTTGTAGGCGTATAATAAAGCTCTTCAGGCGCCTGGAAGGGCAGTTGGTGCTGTTATCGCACTACTGAAGGTAACTAATTTACTTTTTATCTGTTTAAGATACACTCGATGCAGTTGAAGCAGTATATAAACTTTCTTTCAGGATAAGATACCAGCTCCAACATACAAGGTTTTGGCCGATTATCACAACACTACCGTGAAAGTTCTAGCACTACAAGCTGCTGCTACTGAGGATGTAAGTCCACTTATTAAACCATTTCAAATTTGTCTGCCTATGACTAATGCATTCCTGTTAAAGAAGGATTGAATGTTAACTTAGAAGTCATGAACTAAAGTGCTGTTGCTTGCATTCATAGACTAAATTGGGTCGTTTCCATGCAGGGGGAAGATTGCGCAACTGATCGAATGCTAGAGAGGAAGGAAGATCTGGAAGAGAGGCTGATGCCAGAACTGAAATCCCTGGTCCTGGGCACAAGCAAAGAATGAGCAGCATTCTGGAGCTGGCTTGCTTAGCTAGGCTGATGTCTGTGCACATACACAGGGCAGGGCTATCTTCGTTCCTGGCATCCTCTGCGTTGATCTTCTTTGCTCTATCAGGAAGTAAAAAAGAGCTGGGAAGTGGTCTTCTCTATAGATAGAAGAGAAAATGGAAAAGGAGAAATGCACCATCGTTTGGGAAGTTGATGTGAACATCTGATTGACATCTCTCATGTAATTTAGTGCATGCATTTCAGCAAATGCTCAGGCTAATTTTAGTGGCCGAAGGCATCTGAATTCACACCTGAATCTGAATCTTGAACTTGATGCTGCTCGGTTTTGTAGCGACAGATAATGAACTTCTCAAAACACCTGAATCAAAACACATCATGCAGACCAAAGATTGATCTTCTCCGCCTTGTCGGTTTTGTAGCGACAGATAATGAACTTCTCAGAACACCTGAACTGCGCCGCTGCTTGACGCCGTGCCTGGCCGGTGCAGAGCTCCGACGTGAGATGGGCGCATCCTCCTCGTCGGTGCTGCAGCATAGCCACGACGGTCTGCAGCAAGCAGGTCGGCCGGGAACATGGAGTTCGTGGATAGGTTAATTTTGTTTTATTTTTTGAAACCGATGGAATTCTACACTTTGACATGAAGCATGCAAAAACAAGACTCTCATCGATCTTGCTGGTCAATTGCTCATCTTAATTTCGAGTGATCGATAGATGCATGAGTTTCTGTCTGTTTCGGCAAAACAAAGCATGTACGCAATGATCCTGATTGATTATTACACGCAGATGCAGCCATATGTGCAGGGTCGTATCATCAGCTAGAATCAGTTCCGCCTGAAAAAGGGTTGATTCCGTTATGCAGATTCGAGAATGAAGTTGGTGTAACGTGGAGTACTACTTCTGATAAAACTGGCTTAATTAAGATCGATATACCATTTAGCTGGTTGATAGGCCAAGGCAAACACACATGAAATGAAAAGATGACAGTCTAGCACACCGGAGATATATTGCATCTGATCAAGGCGATCACAGATTCCCCACACCTACTTCTAACAAAAAATCTGGGCCACACATGCGTCATCTAACGGCTGCTGGAGACCCAAAGAGGGGTTCGGAGTAAAACTCCGAAACTCCTGGTCCCAGGAACGGGGCCGTTATTTGGTGGGCCTCTCGCCTCAAATTAGAGCCCATTCCACCCTGCAGTGACCAAAACAGAGACCCAGCTAGCTGCAGTACTACTGTTGTTAAGTTGCAGTACCACAAGATTACTGAAGTTTAAGTGACCTAGTACCCATACATGCCATAATTAAGCATGCCCTACTAATAAATCATGTCATATTGTACCTGGTACTTGGAGTATTTGCTAAGGTAGATATAGATATAGGCAGAGACAGGTAATCTTTGCTTTTCTTGTACATGCATGTGTGTTCATGTGCCTCTATCTCTCTCACTCTCCAGTTCACTTTGTGCCAGAGAGAGAATAGTTGTTTAGAGGAAAACCCGGTAGACAATTAAGCATGGACAGGCAGGATAGGAGAGATTTACATGCAGGCTAGCTAGATTCTTCTTACTATTATGAACCAATTAGCCAAATCACAGGTGCGGCCAATGCATGGAGTAGTATATTTATTCTAGATCCATTGAAAAAGGTGGTTGCTTTGCAAGCATACAGATGCAATTCAACTGATGTTAAGACAGCAAAAGCAGCAGGCAGCTGTAGCTGCTTCAATTAAAGTAAACACAGTTACACACACAGGTAGGAGTAGGTTGGAGTGAGAAGTTTCAAGCAAGATTGGCGGGCAAACAAACCACATGGCGTGTGTGGCTGTGGCATCATGCGTTATCATTTGTTGATGAAGATGTCTTATCAGAAAAGTTAATAAATTCCGGTCACTGCTCTGAACAAAGGAGACCCAAAGAGGGGTTCGGAGTAAAACTCCGAAACTCCTGGTCCCAGGAACGGGGCCGTTATTTGGTGGGCCTCTCGCCTCAAATTAGATGGGCCTCACTCCCATTTCGGCCCAACTTACATAAGCTGGTAACTTTGGCTCGGGCCCAAGTGTTAGTGGGCTGCATTCCCTCGCATCGATTGGCAAAATTGAAATGGGTAGAATTATGGCATTTGATAGCCCGTATAAAAGGTAAAACAAAAGAAATGACAAAAATTCCGTTGCCGGGACTCGAACCCGGGTCTCTCGGGTGAGAGCCGAGTATCCTAACCAGCTAGACTACAACGGATCTTGCTGTAGTGCTTCATGTGCACACATAGATTGCTGAATTTCAGCAAAAAAAAATGCTTGTTGATTTGGTGTAGTGTGAGCACCAAAAGACAGATTTTGTTTCTCCACCAAATTACATCATTATATCACTGCATTGTATTGATAACCACCCAATTTTTTTACTCATGGTATGTACATCCTGTTATGATCGATCAGCATCTTCGTTTTCCTTTAAGGATCATCAGTTTTGTTTGTCACCAACATGGATGCTTGTGCTATTCTCTACTGAATGCAGATAGTTCACAAGTTAGCAGTGAAGATATTCGAGAAAATATACTGTGGAAAGCACATATTAGGTGGAAACTTGGAAGCTCAGATATGCTACACTCCTCCAAGCAAGCTCATAATGTGATCAATTAATTATATGCCTGCTACATAAATTCCACACTAATTAGATTTGCACTGCTTATTAATTATTATTATTATTTTTGCAATGGCAGTACCATCTGCAGGGCCAATTATACATGAGGAGATTAAAAGCTCTCCACCAAACCATTGAAGTAGCATTATGGTGATTAAAACCCATTCCACCCTGCAGTGACCAAAACAGAGACCCAGCTAGCTGCAGTACTACTGTTGTTAAGTTGCAGTACCACAAGATTACTGAAGTTTAAGTGACCTAGTACCCATACATGCCATAATTAAGCATGCCCTACTAATAAATCATGTCATATTGTACCTGGTACTTGGAGTATTTGCTAAGGTAGATATAGATATAGGCAGAGACAGGTAATCTTTGCTTTTCTTGTACATGCATGTGTGTTCATGTGCCTCTATCTCTCTCACTCTCCAGTTCACTTTGTGCCAGAGAGAGAATAGTTTTTTAGAGGAAAACCCGGTAGACAATTAAGCATGGACAGGCAGGATAGGAGAGATTTACATGCAGGCTAGCTAGATTCTTCTTACTATTATGAACCAATTAGCCAAATCACAGGTGCGGCCAATGCATGGAGTAGTATATTTATTCTAGATCCATTGAAAAAGGTGGTTGCTTTGCAAGCATACAGATGCAATTCAACTGATGTTAAGACAGCAAAAGCAGCAGGCAGCTGTAGCTGCTTCAGTTAAAGTAAACACAGTTACACACACAGGTAGGAGTAGGTTGGAGTGAGAAGTTTCAAGCAAGATTGGCGGGCAAACAAACCACATGGCGTGTGTGGTTGTGGCATCATGCGTTATCATTTGTTGATGAAGATGTCTTATCAGAAAAGTTAATAAATTCCGGTCACTGCTCTGAACAAATCTCTGTATCAGGTTCCAAGCTCTGAACAATTCAGTAATCAGTGTACTACTAGTAGCAGTGAAATGGCAAGAAAATCGATCAAACTTGTTTAGTTTATAACTAAATATAGGTTTAACTCAAAGCAGACGCACTAGAAATGAATGTAAAAAGTACTTTACAAAAACTAAACATGTACTACCTGCATACAAATTTTGCTGTCATAAGCTTTAATCAGCAAACTACATGCAAAGCTGAGATTAAAAAAAAAGATGACAAAGTTTTCACGAGCTAAGGGCCAGTTTAGTTCCCAAATATTTTCCCCTTCACCTATCACATCGAATCTTTGAACACATGTATGGAGCATTAAATGTGGACAAAAAGAAAAACCAATTGCACAGTTTAGCTATAAATCGAGAGACGAATCTTTTGAGCCTAATTAGGCCATGATTAGCCATAAGTACTACAGTAACCCACGTGTGCTAATGACGGCTTAAGTAGGCTCTAAAGATTCGTCTCGCGGTTTCCAGGCGAGTTCTGAAATTAGTTTTTTCATTCGTGTCCGAAAACCCCTTCCGACATCCGGTCAAACGTCTAATGTAACACCCAAAAATTTCATTTTCCCCAACTAAACACAGCCTAAGCCCAACGGCATTAGTTGTCATCATGACTCATGACCTACCAAACTGCTGATCATCTCACGCATGCCATCTGCATTTGATTTCCTCCAACCAAATCCCAGAAATTTATTACTAGAGCAATGCATATATAGTAGCTAGATTGATAAAGGGAGCAGAAATTGAATTGAAGATGGCGGGAGAGAAGGAAAATACAGAACTGGAGACAGTTAGAGTTGGTGTCCTACTACTGGTAGTACAGAGCAAAGTACAGCAAGCAGCTTCAGTTTGGCAAAATCTTCTTCTTCTCTGCTTCCTTCTCTTCTCACTTTTATCTCAAGCAAACCAGACCAAATCACAGTTTGTTGGGATGGTTGTGATATTGGTCCTACACATTTATATCACTTTTTTTTTTTGTTAGTCACTCTGTTGAAACGTTGCCTGCCTTCTTTTTTTTTTCTTTTTGCGGAGATGTGTACAATATTCTGGAACATAAAGTATGGTGTTATCTATTGCATCACAAAATTTTAACATAAAACATAACTAATATAAATAGAAGAAAATGCAAATATGATTAGGACTGAAGTGAGCCAGTTTTAATAATGTCAAGGTAAAGCAAGCGAAATGAGTTTAAAGTGGTGATAAGCGATCCTATGAAATAGCTAAAGTTCTCGGTACCATCACAAATTTCTTAGTTAAAAAAAAATCATCATGTGTCACTGATATGTGAATCCGAACCTTACATGTCATTCTCACACGCAGTGATAGTTTTCAACTTGTATATCTCCACGATGGTATTTTGCAAATTCTCTTTAGGACAGTAAAATGTAAGTTCCCCAATAATTAACAGCATAAAAAATTTATTGACTACTATATATTAGTTTTTTTTTCTCACCATAAGGAAACATTTTTATGCTATTAATCCTTTGAGCATTTAGTGGTTTATTAGTTAGTACTCCCTCCATTCCTAAACAGTGTCACATCCAACCAAAATCCCTTATATTTAGAGACGGAGGGAGTATATGATAACTAATGGTAACTAACACTCCAAGATGCTCCAAACCTCCAACGCTGACAAAAGGGCTTCCAAGAAAACAAACATGTACTAGCTTTTGCAGTCAAGACAAGAGGTTCACTGAGAAACCCATGTATAATACTCCTACTTGACATTTCCACCGACCAAAACCTGAAGATAAAGCAGAGTTATAAACATGAGGTGGTGAAAGTAAACTTTAAAGGCGTGACAGTCTAATATAAACATATGAAATTAATGAGAGAGGTGTCACATGGTGAAGGGACCAAATTAGCATCATGGCATGAGTGTACATACAGTTAGGACAAAGGATAACAGGACAGGAAGATTGCAGAGAATGCAACCCTCACATGGCTAGGTTTCTATCATGCCATGACTACTCATGTGCAGCCACAAAAAGAACTCTGACCTGGCTGGAATTTTCAGTGATTCAGATATTGTATATCTGTACTATATGCAATGGATTCATTCTGCAATGCCAATTAATCCTCTCACTCAGGAGTCAAGAATGAAATTAACACAAGTGAGGAGGAGGTTGTTCAGAGGTTAAATTAAATTAGTACTGCTACATCAGCTTGTTATTTGAGCCGCTGGCTATAATTACAGCAGGTACAATAGGATGCTAAAAGCCTGCTGTAAGAGAAGGATAATAATATAGCCCACTTCCTACTATTAGCCCATCCTAAAGTCAACACATATAATAGATTAGCTATAAGATTAGCTATAATTTTCTTCTCCTATATCTATCTCTCACTTATACATTTAATGTATTTGTCTTGGAGTTTGGGTTAAGCTAGCTCTTGCATGAGAGCCAACACCCTTCTTCTCTTTTGTTTACCTCTCTCCTCCACGTAAGCTTATAGTAGGCTTATAGCTCACTATTATACTTGCTCTAAACATATTTTAAGAAGATAAATGAAGAGAGAGAAGAGCAATGGGCTACAGATTTATAGCCAGCTGTAGTACGGACTCTAAGACACGTGTGTTGTATGACAGGTGGGACCAGATATTAATAGTGTAGTATATAACTATTGTATGAATGAGCTTTTAGATTGGCTATAAATAAATTGAAGTTAATAGTTGGCTATACTATTAAACTTGCTCTTAATATGTTATGGCAAGGTTCAGAATTGTCTTGCATATTTGGCTCCCTATCCAAGATGCAGCATTTCACTTGGGAATTTGGGCTCATCAATGTGTGGTTCATTCAAGAATCAAGAGCGGGAGATTATCCCTGCATCAACTCTTGGCCTATATTAATAGGGATTTTTTTAAAAATGTTTGATTAGGTCAAATTCAGAACGATGATTCCGCTTGTCCCATTCAAAAACACGTCTATGCCTTGTTAAAACAACAGTACAGCACTAAGTTTTTTTTTTTAAAAAAAAATGGAGGGTGCAATAGTGTTGTTTTTGAATGGTAAGTTTCAAAAATTCAATCTTGAGTGAGACATGGTACCATAATCCCTTTACTTTACCATCCATTGTTATCAAAAGCGATTTCAGAGATAGACTCTTTTCACTCGCCACCAGGGACACCTCAACTATATAATTCTGAAATATATTTGATCAAATCTTTTCTTTAAAAAAGATCAAACTAAATGATGGGATATTGCAAAAGCTACAAATATTCAAAGACGTCTTCCATATCTTCACATTTCAAACTGGTTAGCCGCCTACTTATCTAAGAGAAATTAACCTGTCTTATTCTGATTTTGTTTTTTACCCTTTCAATTAAGAGAACAAAAAAAAAAGGGTTTCAACTGGACAAGGTCACTATAGATGCTTACAAAGACATTAATATTAGTTTTTACCTACTAATGAAGTTTACTTAATTCTTTTGACCAATTAAGTTCAGTTACCAGAGGTTGATTACCATTTCCTTTGCTGGTCAAATGCACTAATAAACCGGTCAAAACAAAAGTGAGGTTGAGACTTGAGAGTTGGTTCAGTACTAATCTACTGCCTGACTGAGGGCACCCGCAATGGTTATTTATAGGCTCTCTACAAGAGATCCATACCAGCATATTTTTCTACTTGGAAGAGATTAAATGAAGAGAGAGAGCAAAGCTATCTACTAACCTAGAGATAGTCTATAGAGAAAAACGAGGCAATGGATTAGAGAGCTATAGATACCCATGTAGACATACCATTGAAGTGGTTTACTATTAATCTAGTCTATTGTTGAGATGCACATGTTTTATAGATAGCACATTACTTTATCATTGTGGGTGCTCTGAATAATAAAATAAAAAAAAGTATATGGTACAGTTGGATAGATCTATTTAGCGTACTAATCACAGTAATCAAATCCAATCAACACCAACCAAAAGGAACAAGGATAGAATACTCCTGCTTAATCAAACGAGACAATTATTGATAAAGAGACACTCCATATTCCAAACTACCGAATTCAGACAAGTATTTTATAAAGAGACCACCAAAATTCAAATTATAACCAAAACTTGAGAGAATGGCA
This sequence comes from Oryza longistaminata, assembly GCA_009805545.1. Classification (NCBI taxonomy): domain Eukaryota; kingdom Viridiplantae; phylum Streptophyta; class Magnoliopsida; order Poales; family Poaceae; genus Oryza; species Oryza longistaminata. The sequence continues at coordinate 2,273,117 of CM020182.1, forward strand.
GAGATCTAAAGTGCAGTAATTGTTTAAATTTCTGAACAGCTTTCTTGATAACTGGAAGCAGTTGTCCATATTAAAGTTAATGCAAGAAAGCAAACGCATATAGAAGACAAAAAATGAATTGCTTTAATGCACCCTTTTTACAGTGAAATCAACAGTAACTGAACATTTTTAGAAGTGCATTGCAGCTGTAGTAAAACTGGCATTACCTGCAAATTAACTCATACTTTTAACTGAAAAAAAAAAGAAGTGCATTGCAGCTGTAGTAAAACTGGCATTACCTGCAAATTAGCTCAAACCTTTAACTGAAAAATAAAAATAAAAGTGCATTGCAGCTGTAGTAAAACTGGCATTACCTGCAAATTAACTCAAAATTTGTTCCTCTTAAACATGGCAAAAAGGAAAAGCTAGAGAGAGAAAGAGAGGAGAGAGAGGTGACCAACTGACCATTGATAGAGACCACGAGCTGTTCTCGAAGTCACCACCCTGCTCCTCCTCCGGGGGGACCTGCTTCTTCTTTGCTGCTCCTTCCTTGACCCTGGATCTCGCCATTGTTGCCATTGCCACTGCTCCCTACCTACTCCTCCTCTTGCTCCTCCTAGCTTAGCTCTGGACCCGTTTGGATCGCACTGACTCGCTGACCATCACTGTGAGTGAGTGCCCCTGTTCTTTCGATTTGCGCTTGTTCTTGCGTTTCTTGCTCTGCTGGTGCTGGGTGGAGGCGATTTGGTGTTGTCTCGGATCTTCCTTTTTATTTTATTTCTGCAACTCTTGAGTTCTGATGCTTTCTGAAGTTCGTTTTTTTTTTTGTTGTTGTTCTTCGTCAGTTCAGTTCATGGTTCCTGCGAGAGGTTTTTGCGGAACAAGATCTCGTTTTGAACTTTTGATAGCTTATTAATCGATGAGTGGTTGCAGAAGGTAATCCTTGAATACGATTGCCGTGATATTGCTTCTCCGATCTTGTTTTGATTGGTTGAATAATTTCTTGCTTTTCCAACCCGTTTATGTGATTGCTTGCTTACCATTTCAATGACATAGCGATGAAAGAAATAAAGAAAAAAAAAGATCTCGTTTTGATTTGTGAAAACAGCTGCTAATCCTAATCTTAATTCGTTCTGAATGAAGATCCCATCCACGATACCTCAAGATTTGCATCTGCTTCTCCCTTGTACTTGCCCTCTTGTCTCTTTCTGCATTTGCTCCGCCGGCATTTTGGCTCTTCTTGCTACTCTGATCTGGCCAAATTTGACACCTGCTGTCACATTCAGTTATAGAGCTAGTAGTAGTGGTTGGGATTTTTTTTTCCCAGTTCAATTCTTGGAGCAATTTGAATCTGCATTTCAAGAATCGGTGCTCCTTTGCAGAATTGGGAGCTGTGGGCAGAAAGACTAGGCCTTGTATTGTTCAGAGAATCAGAGATTGAAGATGGATAGGAGGATTGGCCTTACCTCACCGTCACCAAAGTCACTCCGAGAAGGCGGCAAATCGACCTGCCAAGCATGGAATCCATTGAGCAGTTGCGAACCCCGGATTACGATGAGCTTCTCAAATCATTCCGAGAGTCGAGGGCGAGTTTGAAGCAGGCAAATGGAGACATGAAGCATTTCTTAGAGGTGCAAGAAGCTACACCACCATCAATCACAGACCCGAGAGCTCCTCTTATAGCAAGGAATTAGATTTATAGAGTGAATGTACAAAAGGAACAAATTGTTTAGCTTTGATTTTTGGGGTATTGATTTACTGTTGATAGTGCCATTCGATTTATTGCTGCTGTTGGTTGGGATGGGAGGTCTGAAGCTGATCTGTTTGTAGAGATCAGTAGAAGGGCATATGTGTATTTACTACTGCATAATTGAGGATAATGTTAGCTCTAGTGTAATATATATCCACACAGGTAAAAATGACAAGTGCTAGTACAGATTTGACTCAGATAATCTTCCTTGCTTTGCTGCAAATTTGAACAATTATTAGAAGCAAAAGGAAAGGAATTGAGTACAATCCATGATATTTTTCTTTTGATCTTTTGGAAGAAAGAGCAGTTGAAATGTCAAGTTCATTGAGGTAGAAGAGAAGTTCAACCTAATTTGAAAACAAGAGATTATGTATACAGTACCGAGCTAAGTCGGCAACCAAAAGAAATGAAGGAAAAGAAAAGGTCTGAACTCATGGTGGGGTTGTCATTTGGCAGCCAAGAAATGACGCTTTGACAAAGAACTCACGAAGATTTGGGATGATTTCTATATGAGGTTTACCAGGTCCTTGAGTTGGTGAATCCTCTAAAAAAATAGCCTTTTCTGTACCTCATACACACAATTAGCCAAATCCTTTTACATCACCATCATTCCATCAAGTAGTATCGACTCAAGCAGATACTACTGTATTACACACACTCATAGAATTGCATACAGCACAGTACCACAATACCTATTACTACCTACAACTTAAGTCTTAATATCACTGATTTTTTTTCAGCACACATAGCAAATTAACAGGTAAACATACTAGAGTACCAGTGTACCACACATAAAGTTGCTCTATTACTACAATAAGTACTAGAACATGTCCAGCTGCAAGCACAGGGCGGCTGGTTGCTTGAACTGGCCGGAGTACTAGCACCACTACTTCATCTCCATCTATTGCATAACATTCCTGCTCAATATCAATCATGGGTGTATAACTGTAAACAATAATAATAGTCATCGATGCATATATGATCATATTTCAATCTTCTTTCGTGTCAATTGAAGTGGACCAATTATGTACATAAGTGAACTTCAGTTGAAAATGAAGCACATGCATGATGCATGGGTCTGCCACTATGGTATTCAAGAATGGAGTGGACACAGATATGATCAAGCATTTGAATTAAATCATAGCACATCTGCATGCCACTAGAGAGAAAAACTATGAAAGCTTGTTTCATGAGGTGAATGTACAAACACGGGTTGAAAAACCTATTTCAACTACAAAACATTGTGTCGGAATTGAGGCCTGATACACTGATAAGGTGGTGTCAACACATAGATTAATACAGCAACATGAAAGCTGGTCGCTGGATGCTGCTTTATACCCTGCAAAACAAGAAGAACCATCACCAAGGGGATAAGTGATGAAGGAAGAGCATGGCTATGATAACACATGCTCTATGAAAATCTACCAGTATAATCATGGAACATTTTTCTCTCTAAAGAATCTACCCTTTCAGATCACACTGAGAATATTAATGAGGATGCACGCTATAAAAAATAAAACATGCTTCTCACACTCTATCTAGTTTTCTATGCTAAGCATTCCTGTTCTAATAATGTTATAATACAGAATTCTCAGGAATGCAGAGATGTAAATGACCTATCGCTGGGACATATAAAGAATGTGATAAGAATTTCCAGATCAATCTGTTCTCAACAAACCTTAGCTAATGATCAGGGTCAGGATCGCCTTCCAAATCACCAGCAGAAGGGTCCTGAATTGCAGGATCCTCACTATCCTTATCTTCTCCTGATGCTGTAGAATCTGTCTTTTGTTTTTTCGCATCGCTTGCAGTAGGGGTACCATCATCCTCTAAATCATCGTTTCCAGGGTCTGCAGGATCCGACTCTTTCCTTGGTCTCTTCCATTTTTTGGTAGACGATGTGCCATCATCCTCAAAATCTTCCTCCTCTCTACCCCTGTGCAGGTAGGTCCACAATTTTTTGTCATTGTCATACAGTACACAAGGATCGCGCTCATAATGCAGACGATCAAGAGCACCGCTGACAACTTGGTTAACAGCAGCCTCTTTATTAGATTCTTCGTGGTTTAGATACTGTGAATCTTTGAGAAGTGTGCACACATCAGCTCTTGTTCCAGTTCTTGCAGGCAACCTGGCAGCAGCATCTCTTACAAGACAGAGAATAGTGACATGAGGCGGGCGATCAGGTAAGAGCATGGGGTGTCCCCTAGCTTTTGCTGTAGGCTTGCCACCTCCCCTTCTCAAGGGAGCAACTATAGATTTCTCCCCATCAGCAGCAGTATAGCAAAAGGCTCTATCAGGAATTGAGTACCTCAAAAATTCTTCACGCTGGAAATACGCTCTTGCTTCCTCCGAGCTTGGACTAATTGTGTTTAGACTTTTCTGGGCTCTAAGGTCCTTGAACCTTTCCTTCAAATCCAAGTTTGCAGGATCTGGTGCCGGAGGTGGTGGAAGGGATCCTATCTGCTTAAGGGTTTCCTGACCACTTTTCAGCCAGTTAGCAAATGCGTCAACCAACTTCACAAGCATTTTGTGTGGTATACCCCATGCATCAGGAGAAGTTTCTTCATTAGGATCACCATCTGAAGAACCAGAAGGCAGTGGGCCAACCCAAAGCCAGCTTTTGTTTGACTTGTCATAGGAAACCAGTGCTTTCCATCCCTTTGCACCAAGAAGAAAAATATTAGCTTGTTAACAACTGAATGTATTTTTGTACCAATGAGCAGCAATTGGTTGAACTAAAAGAGCTTTATGATGCTGAACAACTTTTGAGTGCAGAGTTGAGTGAAAAACTCGGGAAGACGCAGGTACCTCTCCAGTTTCCCAACGATCAGTATATGTGCAGTTTATAGTACATATAATCATTATTCTGTCTCTTGAATGCAGAAAGATCTGGAGGACACCAAGAATGTTCTGCGTGATTTAGAAGAAAAATACAATGAAGCAAAGTCAACCATTAAGGAAAAGGAATATGTCATCTTTAATTTATTAAAGTCAGGTTAGTCAAAATAACCTATTCTGGCAACACCTGTCTTAGCATGTCTTGGTCATTACTTATTATTAAGAATACCGGCAAATGAAATTATCAAATGATGTGAATTCCCTCAGGAATTTACTTATTGTTGATTTTGCCACAGAAAAATCACTGGTAGACTGTGCATATAACCTCCGTGCGGAATTGGAAAATGCAGCAGCAGATGTTTCAGGGCTATTTTCCAAAATAGGTTAGGGATCTCAACTTGATTACCCTTATTCTCGATTACTGTTATGGACTTAAATCTCAATTCTGTTGTCCTTGTTCTCGATTACTGACAGAGCGTAAAGACAAGATAGAAGATGGGAACAGGTCACTCGTGCAGAGATTTAGATCTCAACTGACCAATCAGCTGGATACCTTGCATAAAACTGTGTCCACCTCAGTCATGCAGCAGGAGAATCACCTCAAAGAAATGGAAGATGATATGCAATCCTTCGTATCTTCAAAAGATGAGGTTATTCAATCTCCCATCATTTTTTTCACTTCCCAGTTTGTTTTGTATGAATGATCTTCCAGGGGTGTATATTGATAGCGTCAGCTACCAATTTTTAGGCTGCTCAAGGGCTAAGAGAGAGCATACAAAAGTTGAAACTTCTCCATGGTTCAGGCATTACAGCTTTGGATAGTTTAGCAGGTGAAATTGACATGAACTCTCAGACAACATTTGAGAGATTGAACTCGCAAGTGCAATCACACACGTCATCTCTTGAGCAAGTAAGCTTACTTCTTTTGGCCTGCTTGTAACAGCAGTATGTATTGCAACATTTCTGATTGCCCTTCCTATTGATAGTGTTTTGGAGGAATTGCTTCAGAAGCAGACAATTTGTTAAATGAGCTTCAGTGTAGCCTTTCTAAACAAGAAGAGAGGCTAACCCAATTTGCAAAGAAGCAGCGGGAGGTTCGTATCATGTTGCAACACTAGACTACTAGCTGTTTCTTCATCCACTCTTCTGTTGTAACTTTTGTTCTTCTGCACAGGGACACTTACGAGCTGTGGAAGCATCACGGTCCATCTCAAAGATCACTGCTGGTTTCTTCAGCTCACTTGATGTTCATGCATCTAAGCTCACGAGTATTTTGGAAGAAACACAAAGTGTGCAAGATCAACAACTTCTTGACCTTGAGAAGAAATTTGAGGTATGTTAATTATTGCATCAACAATAAGCAATTCATAAGCTAATATTTTGTTTTGTGTCAATATGTAATTTTGCCATTCTAAACAGGAGTGTGCAGCTAATGAAGAAAAACAACTTCTAGAGAAGGTGGCAGAGATGCTTGCAAGTTCCCATGCAAGGAAGAAGAAGCTGGTAAGGACTGTCCATTTGTTATACTTTGGCTTTTGGTCATCTGAAAATCTTATTCTCTAGATAGATCAGCTATCAAAAGAAGTTCTGTGGTGATAAATAGATGACTTGGAGGCTATCTACAAAATTACTACATATTGCTGATTGTCTTCAGCTCACTTGATGTTCATGCATCTAAGCTCACGAGTATTTTGGAAGAAACACAAAGTGTGCAAGATCAACAACTTCTTGACCTTGAGAAGAAATTTGAGGTATGTTAATTATTGCATCAACAATAAGCAATTCATAAGCTAATATTTTGTTTTGTGTCAATATGTAATTTTGCCATTCTAAACAGGAGTGTGCAGCTAATGAAGAAAAACAACTTCTAGAGAAGGTGGCAGAGATGCTTGCAAGTTCCCATGCAAGGAAGAAGAAGCTGGTAAGGACTGTCCATTTGTTATACTTTGCCTTTTGGTCATCTGATAATCTTATTCTCTAGATAGATCAGCTATCAAAAGAAGTTCTGTGGTGATAAATAGATGAGTTGGAGGCTATTTACAAAATTACTACACATTGCTGAATGTGACCGTGATTCCGCGAACATGTACTGCAGGTCCAAACAGCAGTAGGTAGCCTTCGAGAGAGCGCTGTAAACCGCACAAGTCACCTACAGAATGAAATTTCAACTGCCCAGGACTTCACTTCGTCCGTGAGGGAAAAGTGGGGCTTTTACATGGAAGAAACTGAGAAGAATTACATTGAAGATACCACTGCAGTGGACAGTGGAAGGTCGTGCTTGGCAGAAGTGCTTGTGGAATGGTGAGTACTCAGTATCATGGCATCATGCTGTGAATTGTGATACCTTCTGCTATGCTATACGGAATCACGGATGTCTCAATGTTTGACCATTGCTATCTCAACTGCAGTAAGGCAAAGACAACCATGGGTGCACAACAGTGGAAGAACGCCGAGGACTCTCTTTTCAGCCTTGGCAAAGGAAATGTGGAATCGGTAGATTCTATAGTCAGGTACCAGAATAGAAAATATCAAGGAGTACTTGAAACATTCTTATCTTATGCTATGAACAATGACCATTATGCTATATTGGTCTGTGCATGAAACAGGACTGGAACCGAGGCTAACCAATCGCTGCGTTCCAAATTGTCGTCTGCGGTATCAACTACCCTTGAAGAAATAGATATAGCAAACAAGGCCCTTCTTTCTTCCATCGACAGTAAGATTTACAGTGAAAATTTTGAGTTACTGGAGCACAGTGCATGACAATCAAATTTTCTTTCTCACCGCAACTTCTGTTATTTCAGGTTCACTAAAACTTGACCATGATGCGTGCGCAAACATTGGCTCCATAATCAAACCATGCCATGAGGAAATAAGTGAGTTGAAGGGAGGACATTACCACAGGGTTGTTGAGATTACTGAAAATGCTGGGAAATGCCTAGAGGAAGAATATCTGGTGAGTAGTCATGAAAAGTAACAGATAGGAGAATGTGATCTCTCTCTTACTGACCAAATTTGTATTGCTTCTTCTCCTTGAACATCTCAGGTGGATGAACCATCATGTTCGACTCCGAGAAGGCGGCAAATCGACCTGCCAAGCATGGAATCCATTGAGCAGTTGCGAACCCCGGATTACGATGAGCTTCTCAAATCATTCCGAGAGTCGAGGGCGAGTTTGAAGCAGGCAAATGGAGACATGAAGCATTTCTTAGAGGTGCAAGAAGCTACACCACCATCAATCACAGACCCGAGAGCTCCTCTTATAGCAAGGAATTAGATTTATAGAGTGAATGTACAAAAGGAACAAATTGTTTAGCTTTGATTTTTGGGGTATTGATTTACTGTTGATAGTGCCATTCGATTTATTGCTGCTGTTGGTTGGGATGGGAGGTCTGAAGCTGATCTGTTTGTAGAGATCAGTAGAAGGGCATATGTGTATTTACTACTGCATAATTGAGGATAATGTTAGCTCTAGTGTAATATATATCCACACAGGTAACAATGACAAGTGCTAGTACAGATTTGACTCAGATAACCTTCCATGCTTTGCTGCAAATTTGAACAATTATTAGAAGCAAAAGGAAAGGAATCGAGTACAATCCATGATATTTTTCTTTTGATCTTTTGGAAGAAAGAGCAGTTGAAATGTCAAGTTCATTGAGGTAGAAGAGAAGTTCAACCTAATTTGAAAACAAGAGATTATGTATACAGTACCGAGCTAAGTCGGCAACCAAAAGAAATGAAGGAAAAGAAAAGGTCTGAACTCATGGTGGGGTTGTCATTTGGCAGCCAAGAAATGACGCTTTGACAAAGAACTCACGAAGATTTGGGATGATTTCTATATGAGGTTTACCAGGTCCTTGAGTTGGTGAATCCTCTAAATAAATAGCCTTTTCTGTACCTCATACACACAATTAGCCAAATACTTTTACATCACCATCATTCCATCAAGTAGTATCGACTCAAGCAGATACTACTGTATTACACACACTCATAGAATTGCATACAGCACAGTACCACAATACCTATTACTACCTACAACTTAAGTCTTAATATCACTGATTTTTTTTCAGCACACATAGCAAATTAACAGGTAAACATACTAGAGTACCAGTGTACCACACATAAAGTTGCTCTATTACTACAATAAGTACTAGAACATGTCCAGCTGCAAGCACAGGGCGGCTGGTTGCTTGAACTGGCCGGAGTACTAGCACCACTACTTCATCTCCATCTATTGCATAACATTCCTGCTCAATATCAATCATGGGTGTATAACTGTAAACAATAATAATAGTCATCGATGCATATATGATCATATTTCAATCTTCTTTCGTGTCAATTGAAGTGGACCAATTATGTACATAAGTGAACTTCAGTTGAAAATGAAGCACATGCATGATGCATGGGTCTGCCACTATGGTATTCAAGAATGGAGTGGACACAGATATGATCAAGCATTTGAATTAAATCATAGCACATCTGCATGCCACTAGAGAGAAAAACTATGAAAGCTTGTTTCATGAGGTGAATGTACAAACACGGGTTGAAAAACCTATTTCAACTACAAAACATTGTGTCGGAATTGAGGCCTGATACACTGATAAGGTGGTGTCAACACATAGATTAATACAGCAACATGAAAGCTGGTCGCTGGATGCTGCTTTATACCCTGCAAAACAAGAAGAACCATCACCAAGGGGATAAGTGATGAAGGAAGAGCATGGCTATGATAACACATGCTCTATGAAAATCTACCAGTATAATCATGGAACATTTTTCTCTCTAAAGAATCTACCCTTTCAGATCACACTGAGAATATTAATGAGGATGCACGCTATAAAAAATAAAACATGCTTCTCACACTCTATCTAGTTTTCTATGCTAAGCATTCCTGTTCTAATAATGTTATAATACAGAATTCTCAGGAATGCAGAGATGTAAATGACCTATCGCTGGGACATATAAAGAATGTGATAAGAATTTCCAGATCAATCTGTTCTCAACAAACCTTAGCTAATGATCAGGGTCAGGATCGCCTTCCAAATCACCAGCAGAAGGGTCCTGAATTGCAGGATCCTCACTATCCTTATCTTCTCCTGATGCTGTAGAATCTGTCTTTTGTTTTTTCGCATCGCTTGCAGTAGGGGTACCATCATCCTCTAAATCATCGTTTCCAGGGTCTGCAGGATCCGACTCTTTCCTTGGTCTCTTCCATTTTTTGGTAGACGATGTGCCATCATCCTCAAAATCTTCCTCCTCTCTACCCCTGTGCAGGTAGGTCCACAATTTTTTGTCATTGTCATACAGTACACAAGGATCGCGCTCATAATGCAGACGATCAAGAGCACCGCTGACAACTTGGTTAACAGCAGCCTCTTTATTAGATTCTTCGTGGTTTAGATACTGTGAATCTTTGAGAAGTGTGCACACATCAGCTCTTGTTCCAGTTCTTGCAGGCAACCTGGCAGCAGCATCTCTTACAAGACAGAGAATAGTGACATGAGGCGGGCGATCAGGTAAGAGCATGGGGTGTCCCCTAGCTTTTGCTGTAGGCTTGCCACCTCCCCTTCTCAAGGGAGCAACTATAGATTTCTCCCCATCAGCAGCAGTATAGCAAAAGGCTCTATCAGGAATTGAGTACCTCAAAAATTCTTCACGCTGGAAATACGCTCTTGCTTCCTCCGAGCTTGGACTAATTGTGTTTAGACTTTTCTGGGCTCTAAGGTCCTTGAACCTTTCCTTCAAATCCAAGTTTGCAGGATCTGGTGCCGGAGGTGGTGGAAGGGATCCTATCTGCTTAAGGGTTTCCTGACCACTTTTCAGCCAGTTAGCAAATGCGTCAACCAACTTCACAAGCATTTTGTGTGGTATACCCCATGCATCAGGAGAAGTTTCTTCATTAGGATCACCATCTGAAGAACCAGAAGGCAGTGGGCCAACCCAAAGCCAGCTTTTGTTTGACTTGTCATAGGAAACCAGTGCTTTCCATCCCTTTGCACCAAGTGGAGCTGTTCTAGATGAGAGTATCTTTAATACTCCTCGAACTAAATCCTGAAGTGGCTCTTGTGTTTCAAGTATACTAGGGTCACCGGGATTTGATCTAATCCGAGTAACAATCTCTTGAACGGTGAACGCTGGCAAATTGCTCGGCGTGGTCTGCTCTGCAGCACTGGCATCTGCAGTCTCGTGACCTTGTTGGGCTTTCTCTGGACCACTGGCATCTACAGCCTCATGACCCTGTTGGGCTTGCTCTGTTGCACTTGGATCTTGAGGCGTTTTGCTATGCTCTTCATTGTTGAAGCATTTTCTGCTCTCCTCCCCATCAGGTTGCTTGGCCGACAGAGTATCCTCAGTAGGGGTGGCCATAGCCTTCCTTACAGCAGTTAGAAGATGCACAATAGAGAATGAAAACCCAGTGTGGATAGTTGGTGTGATTGGTACATATTTTTTCTTTGGTTTCTCAGGTTCTACCACTACCACATTTACTTCTGGCAAGACAGGAGCTGGTTCATCTACAACAACTGCATCCGTGACAGCCTCTGGAGCAGCTGGCTTCTTTTTACCTTTCTTCTTTGAGCTACTGCTGTTCTCCACCAACTTTGGAGCAGATGGCGCGTCCTCACCATGTTCGGCCGGGCTTGTAGCTTCAACCCTTCTTTTCTGCTTTTTGGATCCAGAGCTGCAACTTGCCAATGGCATCTTCTTTTTTTCAACATCACCATTAGAATCAACACAGCCTGATCCACTGGCTAGCCTCTCACCATTCTCTGGTGACCTGAGTGATTCATCAGCATTCTCATTGCTGTCAGGCAACTCAGTGTTTCCATGATCATGTGTATCGACACTGGCCATTACTTTCCGCTTTCTTTCACCCCTTGCTGCTGGAGGCCTCATCATTTCACTAATCTGTTCTGTCTCTGTGACATGCACATCACGTAAATAATCAGACTCTGTAACATTTACTCTGTGAGTCCCTTTACTCTGATAGGGTTCAAAATCTTTAGTAGCAGTTGGATAATTTACTTTGGAAGCTTTAGGAGGCTTGTTCAATTTTTTGGCACTATATGCTGGTCTATGAGACCCAGAATGGTGTTCTGGCTGCCTTTTAAGATCCATGTCCCCTCCACCTTCAAACTTTTCCGATGAATCGGATTCTGTCTCCTCACTCTGAGTATAGACAGCATTGCTCCTCGAGTACTTCTGGCCAATTCTGTCATACTGACTAGTGGATTTACCTTTGATCTTCCCCGGTATCTTGCCTCTATGATCAGACCCAAAATTTGCATCACTAATTTGTTTCTCAATACTTTTATAAGACTTAACCTTCAGACCATGACCAGCTTGAGTTTTTCTGCTCCTGTAATCGCCTGCAGACTGCCCTCTCTGCCAGTCATTCATGCTACCGGCATGGCTACCAGCTGGCCAATCCATCTCATCCCCTTTCAGAGCTTTACTCGACACGCCTTGTCCACCATACATCCAATCTCTGTCAGAGTACTTTGTATTCCTTGCTGTATCAAAATATGGACGATCATATGCTGCTGCTACGGTAACTCCCTGATTAGCATTGGCATTCCTGCCATAGTAGTAAGAAGAACCATTTTGGTTCTCGTGGTAGTTGTTTCCATACAAATTTCCATCATAGCTTGCAGCCAATTCCTTCTTTCCTGGCTTCGGCATTGGCCTATGAGAACGAATCATTCGCAAATCCCTGTCATCTCCCAACTCCTCGGAATGAAGGCCTTGCTGACTCCTGCGAGGCTTCCCTCTGCGCATGACTCCTGAATCATAGCCATAGGCGTTATCTTGGCGAGAAAGCTCGGAGAGTGCCATAGCAGCATCACGACCAGCCCCTCCAATGTACTCCTCGCCCAAACCTTTTGGCGCTCCCAAGCGCAACAGACCCTTAGACCGCTCCTTCTCAGGCTTCCCTGATTTCTTCAATACTGTCTTATCAGGCTTCAGCCGCATCAAGGATGGGTCCCCATACTCCCTGCTCTCCGAGTCAGTCTCTGATCCAGCTCGGCCACCCAAACCAAGATGAGCTTTTTGCTGCTGCTGCTGCTGCTGTTGCTGTTGCTGTGCTTTCATGGCATCCAGTGCCCTTAGCTTCTCGTTAATGTTGTACCCCTGGCAACCCTTCCAACAGTCCTTTACGTCCCAGAGACCCCGGACCATGGAATTGTGGTAGCTTTGCAGCCTGTAGTAATGCTTCCGCCGCTCTGCAAAGCGGGTACCGCGGCGATAAAGAGCAATCCTTGGGTCACATAGGCCTCCTTTGAGCCTGTCGAAGAGGGCAGCAAGGGGACTCCCGAAGTGGAAGTTGTCTCCCCTAAGTAGCTCGGCAAGCGTGCGGGCAAAGGTCTCCTGATCCATGTCAGGCAGCAGAGCGGCGAGGCGTTGCCGTTCCTCCTCGGACAGTAGGGTGTTCCACGCGTCGAGCGAGAGCACGTCGCCCAATCCGGCAAGATCATAGAGCTCGAGCGGCACGGCGACACTCTGGTCCCCGACCTGGCACATCTCGGACCCTGCCTCCCCGAGCTCCGTGATCTCCAGCTCGTCGGACCCCATCCCAGAGTCCTCCTCGTCTTCCTCCTCCTCCTCAACCTCGTCATCCTCCTCCTCCTCCAATGAGATGAGATGAGATGGGGCGAGTGAGTCGGGGGGAGAGGGGAGGAGGGAGATAGACGGAGACGGAGAGGAGGAAGGCGAAGAAGAGAGAGGAGGAAGGGGAGGGGAAAGGGTGGTGGGAGCGGGTTACAGGGTGTGGGCCCCGTTAGCCCGTTTGGCTGCCCGGTGGGTCCCGCCTATGTTGGTTTAGCGGGTTTCTGGGTTTGCGCGGGAAGAGAATTGCTTGGGTCGATTTCGTGTCATTTGCTTTCTCCTGCTGCTGGTTCTAGTAGAGGATTAGGAATTTAGGTGGTGTTTGGTTGGAGGGGCTAGAGTGGGGCTAAACTTTAGTCCCTCTCACAAAAATATAAGTCCAACATAAGTCTCTACTATAGGGACTTATGCTTTTGTGAGAAGGACTAAATTTAGTCCCTAGTTCCCAAACACCCCCTTAGGATAGGAGATACTCCAGAGTTTTTGGATGGATAAAAAAATATCCTAGTACTACGAATCTGAATATAAAGTCTGTTTAGATTTATAACATTAGAATATATCTCATACATCCAAAATCTCTTATATTTTGGAATGAATGGATTAGTTATCACGTGCTTGTACGAATGATGAACTTTTTTATCAGCGTCAAAAAGAAAATGTTCAAATGTATAAGCAAACAATTCTATAACACTTGATGTTCTGTTGACTCAGATCAGGAATTTTATTACTAGTAGTTCATCTCAATGAGTTCTATTGCGTTGCTTCACCTCGATCACTGTGATATTGCTCTCCCAAAATAGTAGGCTTGAAAATGATTCTATTGTAGTATCAAATTGTCACATATGCACATATATCGATACGCTTTATTATCTATAGAAGAGTTGACAACCTAGAAGTATTATTACATGAGAGTTAACAACTTAGAAGTATTGTTACGGGAATGCTAGGGCGTAGGGACTGGATCCTATCTCCCATCCACGTACAGGACACCCCAATCCCTCAAACGGAGCCGGACTTGCTCCTCTCTAATGTTCTTCTCGCCCCCAACCAATCCCCCCCTCCCCCTCCACTTGAACCAACTCGTAGATAAAGCGCTGCCTCCTTTCCAATGACATTAGGGCTATAATTCTCCGATGGCAATATCGTGTCAAGAAGAGTGTAGGGTGAGCAATGTGCAGAGATCACGGGGAAGCTCATCGTTGGGCGATGAGCTCGACTAATAACAACCCCTTATTATTATGTTTTATGTTGTGTTGTTATTACTATTCGTCAGGTTGGCTCTCACGCTCTCACGTTGAAATTCTGACTCCACCACTGATCTAAAGTACCATGAACAGTATATCAAAAAAGAACACAAAACAATATCCGCCATTGCTCTAAAATATCATTAACTGTACATGAAGGGAACACCTAATAACATTCACCACTGCTCTAAAATATCATGAACCTTATATGGAAGAAAACACCAAATAGCATTTACTTGCAAACTTCTTGTGTGTATATAAAAAAAACTCTTTTGCTGTGACCAACCTATGTGAAATGTAATCCAATTTGCATATATACAAGAAAGCCAGACAATTGATTTGAAAATACAGTCATGAAAAAAAAAGGTAACTACCAGCACGATAAAACATGAGAGTATGGCCCAATAGTGAGTGGGCCCTAACTTCTAATGGCCGTCACATAATTAGACTGGCCCAACAATGCTAACCTCTGGCCCATCTAAACCCTTCGGAAAAATCTGAGCCGTCCATTCTCCATCGCTTCCATCGCACGGTCTCCACCATCCTGCCCTCCCCTGCGGAAATTGCGGAGCATTCCAACCCGACCCGACCCATGGCCGCAACCGCCGCCGCCGCCGCCGCCGCCGGCCGGAGCTGACGAGCGGGGACGCCGCCTCGCAACCGGACGCTCCACCGCCTCCCCGTCACCCCGATCCCCTGGTCCCCCTCCGACCCCTCCCTGGACCCCGCGCGCGTCTCCCGCCTCGTCGACCGCGCCCCGGCCGCCATCTCCCGCGTCGCCGCCTCCCCCCTCTACGGGCGCCTCCTCCTCCCGGATCACCCTGCGCGGCGCCGCCTCGCCCTCCTCGCCCCCACGCGGCTGTCGCTTCTCGGCGTCGGCAGCTTCGAGAACTCCCCCTCATCCCGCCTCCAGCTCGCGCTCGCCGCGCTCCTCCGCCGCGACCTCCTCCCGGAATCCTCCGCCCACGCCGACCTCTTTGACCCCGTCCTCTCCGCTGCTGAGTGCGCCGCCGCGGCGGCGCTGGGCTTCACCGTGCCAGGCGTCAACGACGGTTGCCGCCGCCGCGCCGACGAGCCCACCCTCTTCTACATGCCACACTGCGAGGCGTCGCTCTACGATGCCCTCCTCGCCGCCAACTGGGAGCCACCCTCGCAGCTCCGCCATGTCTGCGTGCTCGGCAACAGCTTCCGCAACTACGCGATCCAGGCGGAGGAGAACAGATCGGGCCCCGCCGCCAGGGCCAAGCACGTCCTCGCGGCGGAGCGGTTCGCGTGGGAGGAGCGGGTCAACGAGAAGGGCGGCGTGGATGACGACGACGACGACGTGTTCGCCCGCGCGTTCAACGAGACGAGCTGGCATTTCTTCGAGGTAGATGACGCCACCGACTTGGCTGCCGCCGTCACCGCCGCCGCCGCCTCCACCGAAGGACGGAGATAAGTTCCAAAGTACTCTTCTTAATTTCAGTACTTGTGGCTGTAATTGTAAGAGCATTGTTTGTCCAATTGGATGCTTTTGGTGATCAATACTCGATATTTACATCTTAATTAGCTATACACCGTGTTACTTAATTGGTTGCAAATCTATACATTTTTCCGTTGATGTGGTGCTAGTTTGATTTGCTACTCTGAACTCTGAAGAACACATGAGAACCCCACCTTCCAGGCATCCATTGACCATTAGACACTGAGTAATGAATAACAAGCTGAGTAACTGACTGAATGTGAGTCTAGCATAATGATTTTCTAGGTAGTATTCGCAAGGATTTCTATCTGGTCAATAATAAGATACAAATCCACAAACAACATGTTTGCTGTTCTATAAGACATCTTTGCCTGTAGTCTGTAGAATATAGTAGAAAATATTTCCTTGTCAATCCTGTTATTACATATTGACATTTCTTCGACGTATTCGCATGATAAGAAATAGAAAAGGACATAATTCAAGGACTAGGAAAGAAACAATATTCGATGATTATGTATCTACCTCAAAGTATATCACCTGGCCTAAAGAGTAAAATGTTAACTTCTGATCCCATAATTGATAATTCTAATGGTAATTTTATTGATTTTAAGCAAGTTTATCTTAAAGCGAGCGTGCGATTGCTAACTGTACGCACCAGCATTTCGAATGATGGATGTTGTGCTCACAGAGAGTGAACTTGGGATAAATTTATCTAAGGGTGTGTTTAGTTTCACGCCAAAATTGGAAGTTTGACTGAAATTGGAAGTTTGAAGCAAAAAGTTAGAAGTTTATGTGTGTAGGAAAGTTTTGATGTGATGGAAAAATTGAAAGTTTGAAGAAAAAGTTGGGAACTAAACAAGGGCTAAGGCTCTTAAGCTACTAGAAGCAATGCTCATTGAGGTCAGTGAATCCTGCAAACGTGTGTGTACGTACTACTTAGCATTTCAAATATATTGCTCTAGGCTGTGCACACACCAAAATGAAGTAGAAGCAAGAAACCGTCAGTATGTTATTATAGCATCGACCTTGCAGTTAGCATGTACTTTGCTCATTGCAATGTGGAGAAATGAGAATCATAGGCACCTGGAATACCGTTGTCTGCATTACGTGCGTTGACTGCCGTGCTAGAAATATATGCCATAGTTGCGAATAGTAAGGAAAAAAAAAATTCAACCATTACTTGTTATTTGTAAGACAAACAAGCTAGCTAGATCTCCAACTGTTAATTTCCTTGAGTTGATGATTAAATACATGTTATTAGTTCAGCGTGATTTCTGGCTACAAGAAGTATGCTCAAATAAGATGCTGCACTTGTTTTTTATGGATAGCAAGGTTTTGGATTCATGTTCATAGGGCATGTTGGAATAGGGGCTCTTATCCAAACATTGCCTTAGGTCGGCCCATTTAGATAGGGAGATTGATTTGGACTCACAGGCACAGATTTTTCTCAGGCATGGTGCTCAGGTCACCAACCAAACAGGCTTTCAATCTTTCCAAGCAATCCCCCTTGTCCGAACCAAAGAGGTTAGATGAAATTACGTCAGCCCTTAGAAATGGTTGCTCTTTTCTTTTGCTTGCATATTGAATTGTGAACGTGTCCCAGAATACAACTAAGTCCCAAATCTTTGTGTTTACTAAAAAATACTAGGTACTTGATAAAAGTAGAATGGTGCCTCTTGCTTCGTTCATTCGTGCTTTGGGTGCTAAACGCCTATACCTTAGAACTTTTTTGGGTGTCCCCTTTAATTAACATAGTGTAGTGTTCTCAATAGTAACTTACCAGCCCTGACGATGTTGCAGTCCACCATAGGCCCATCAAGTTGGGCCAAAACCAGGCCCATGTCAAGGCCCAGCTTACACATATCTCTGCCCTGCGTCCCCTGAAAAGAATATGTGGCCTGTGCTTGGTCCAAATGATGCAGACCTGTTGCGCCAGTGTACTGCAGAACAAATAGGAAATTAAGCTGTAAAAGCTTTGCAAACTTTTTGAAACCTAGCTTTGCAAACTAATGCTTCGGTAAGTTAGTACAAACTGCTTGGCTACTTGCTAGTACTAGTTGCTTGCTATAACTCACTAGTTACTCCAGTTGCCATTGATTGATTTTGCACTATTCTGTAATTCTGTTTTTCTGGTGAAGAGTACCACCTCAAAAGATGGTGTTTCAGGCATTAATGCCACTCACTTCGTAATCCGTTTCTTTAATGGCATACGTCCTTAATTTGCCATTCTAGGGTAGATTAACTGTTTTAGACAAACGGCACAGAGTATATTACTCCTAGTTGTACCATGCGTGCAAGACAGCAAGAGAACATCTTCTGAATCTACTTCACTGTTTGTGCTCTGCTTCAATTTGTTTGTCCCACTGGTTGGGATAGGGATGGTTTGGCCAATAAAATGTGATTAAGTTGGCAGATGTCTAGGACGATATATAACTATATACTAGCTAGTAATCCAGCATGCAGCAAGAGAGAGTCAATGGGTGACAGGATTCTAAATGCGATTTCAGATCGACGCATGGGAACCCTGCAGAGTGGGAAGGGGATCGAGCATGCAGATGCAGAGCTGCATCAACATCAGCACAGTAGCTAGTGTGGGACTGCATGCTGGGCACTGTGCTTGTGTAAGGTGGGGGAGAGATATTGACAACACTTGGAATGTTATGGGTAGAGACAAAATATTAAGATTGCATTGCAGTTGCAGTACGGTGTACACATATTAGAAAATATTAAGAGCGGCGGAAGGGGCGCTCGCTCGCTGCGTCCACGTAGGATAGCTACAGTGCGCGGGGTGGTGATTTTTCGAAAAAGCCCTCCGATTTGTTCGTAATTCTATTGAAGCCCCTAGCGAACAGTTCATGTTAGGTGGTACTATACGTGGAGGCCCTTTGGAAATCCAGATATTGCATGTGAAGGAGAGAAAAACCGCGAATAAGGACTGCGCTCTAAAATGCGGAAGACGAGGGGCTTTTTCGCAAAAAAACACCCACTAACGCGCGGACAGTCCCCCAAACCCTAGCCGCCGCCGGCGCCCACTCACCCTCTCGTCTCTCTCTCCCGCGCCGCCGTCCACTCCCTCTCCCTATCCCGCCGCGGCCGCCGCCTCCACCCCCGCCGCCCGCTCCCTCCCTCCCTCTTCCTCTCCTTCCGTCGCCGCCACCACCGTCGCTCACGCGTTCTCCTCACTCTCGTCTCTCCTTCTCCCTCTCCTGTCGCCGCCGCCGCCTCCGCCGCCTCCGCCTTCCCTTCGCGTCGTCGCCATCGTCGTTTCCTTCGGCTCGCGTCGCCACCGCCACCGCCTCCCGCGCCTCGCGCCGTCGCCATCGTCGTCCCCGTCGCTGGAGGCCGGTGAGCGTTGATGGGGCTGACGGCGGTGGAATAGGGGTGGAGGTGGCGGCGGCGACGTCTTGGAGGTCGGGTGCAGCCTTCATTGTCGACGAGGTCGGAGTGTCGACGGCTAAGACGACGGAGACTGCTACGGGGTTTCGGTCGCCGCAACCTAAGGGGGAGACGACGGAGGGAGTGGGGGCTGATGGAGGCTTGGATCTAGAGGCGGATATGGTCTTCGTCATCTTGGTGCTAGATCCGAGCGCCAGGCAACGACGAGGGCCTGCAAGGAGGTACATCCCGTGGTGGTGGCGCAGATGGGTCCCGCCAAACCCAGGTGAGGTGAAGGTGCCCGTCCTCCGCCGGCTGCTACACCTTCCTCCGCTCCTCGCCGTCCCCGTTGCCGGCGTCGCTGCGCCAGTGGCGGCCGCCGGCGCAGCGCAACCTGCGAACCATTGGTCGCGCCTGCTCGCCGCCATGGCCCGGTCGCTGTTCGCCGCCGCCGACGGCCGTTCCCACGCCTTCACGCTCGTCAACTCCCACCTCTCCTGCAGGCAAGTCCCCCCTCCCTTTCTCTCCACCGCCATGCTCCGGTATTTCCTTGGTTTTTACTAGCTGACGATGGCGTGTTACTGCGTGCCACAGGTACATGCAGGGCATGGATTTGGGGGTGCTCAAGGACATGCCGGGGATCCGCGAGAAGGCTAGCGGTAACCTTGCGCACAGGGAGGTTCATCGCCATCATTTCGGTGAATTTTACCAATGAAGTGTTGTTTATTTATCTCCTGATCTGCCCTGCTATCTTGCTTTGTTCAGGAGCAATGCCAGAGCATGCTTGTATCGGCCTACAGGGAGATGGTAAGGCTGTGCTTGGTCGAAACCCACTTTCTGTCCAATCCAAGATTGGATGAGACACAAATTTTGGCCGGTTCATGTGATAATTATTGTTTCACCTGTCAACAGGTCCTTGCTACGGCCGAATTGGTTAAAGCTTCTCACTCTATGCGCTGTTTTTCCAAAGTAGCCATGAATAGCCCGTTGATATGGTTTACTGAGCGCCAAGATGATTTGAATGGTTCGGGGGATGGAGGAGGATCCCCTGTATTCAAATGGTTCTCCGTAATAGAATTCGGTGGGTTATTCATTTTGTTTCAGTGCAAAACTTGATTAAGTTAGCATACCCCCTTCTTTTACTCTCTGCTCGACATGACAATCATTGTCATTTTAAAAGTTCGGGAAAAGAGTTTTACTGCATAATTAGCAAACTGATTCTTAGTTTGCATATAATATTCAGTTCAACAGTTACCCATTGGATCAGTATCTAGCTTCTTATGTTTGTCCTGGTTTTCTTTACTGAGCAGTCCTCATTCAGATCCTCCCAATGAAAATACATTGCTTTTAATCAAACAAGATAAACTTCTGAATTTAAATTTGTTTATTTGTGGGTTATCACAGAGAATCTTGCTCAAGAACTTGCCGATATGTTCATTTCAGAACTGCAATTGAAGGTATATCGAGAGTTCTTTTTCTATTGTTCTGTGATGATGCTTATTGAATCCAGAAACACCATATGCATTTACTTTTAGCTTTTTTTAGCCAGTACAATTATTGGGTTTATTATACTTGCCTGCTTCCTTGTTACTTTTGGGGACCTTCCTGACAATGGAGATTGTTTGCATATCACAGAGATTGCTTGTCTTGGAACTCCTCTCAGTAACCTTCAAGGAAGGTGTACAACATGATGCATCATTAGAATGGTCCGATGAGCTATTTAATGTGGAGTTCAATGAGTTTCAGAGCAATGGCCTTGTTTTAGGAGATAGCTACGCACTGGCCAAAAATTGGATTGTTGATGTCTCACGGTCATGGCAACCTGGCCAAACCCCATCCCATGAGGTTTTACAGGTACATGTTGATGTTAGTTATATGTATAGGGTCATAATCTGTCCCGAAATAGAAATAAGGTGGCATTCTATACATAAATTAATTACTTCTATGAGTTATAAATATGCACCTGGGATCAAATCACAAATGACAAATCTGGTTGCATGTGTTAAATCTCTAATCAATATAGTAAATAGTAAATACTGCAGCCTAATCTTTTCTCATGATGGTCTTTCAGGAAATTATCATGTCTTTTCAGTGGTCTTCCAGGAAACACAACTAGCAGGTGGACGGCATCGAAAAGTGGCCGAGATAAATTCTTTTCTCATGATTTAGGGCAACCATCTCCCATTTGGTTTTGCTTGGTTTCGGTCTGTATGAAACAAGGCCAAAAGAATGTGTCATAGTCAATTTTATTAAGTTAGACACCTACTCCCTCCGTCCCATAAAAATTGCATTTCTAGCTCCAAGGCTTTGTCCCACAAAAATTGTATTTCTAGCCATGTGGGGCATAACCAATTGATTCATCTATATAAGTTTCCTTCTATCCCACGTAATTTAGGCTGCTAATGCTTGTAATTTTTATTAAGTATGCTAATTATATGGGTTACTTCTCTCAAACTTCATTTTAATCATTTGTATATATGGAATGTGTGCATGCAGTTGGTTCATTAAATAAGGTTATTGTGGTCATTTTTCAATCCTACTATTTTGTTCTAAATTAGCTAGAAATACAATTTTTATGGAACGGAGGTAGTATTAGAATATGCGACGTGTGTACCCATGAGGTGGACATGAGACATGCTATCTTTGTAAACTAGATTTGTGCTTTAATATTGTTTGTTTCACCCTTTGCATCATTAGTCGGTTTTTTATATCTTTCTCCATGCAATTTTTAGGCCTTATTATACCTTTTACTGAATAATTGTATATGTATGTATTGTTCTTCTCACATATGTGTTTATGTAGCATTGTAATTAGTACTTAAATCAGCAAGATTAACCTTTTATTGTTTTCTTTTGCCTTGGTTCGTACGCAACTGACAAATTCATGTACCAAACTAAGCATTTTACATGTTTATGTACTAGATTACATTCACCTGATAAGTCCGTGCACCGTCGATGCAATTTACTCTACGCAATTGGTTTGGGATAGCATGCGATGGAAAAAGGTTGCTTGCCTATATTACAGAAATATTAGAAGTTGAAAATTTACAGGCATTTTCGTCACCTACTTGGTGGCCCCATAATGGTCTTTTGAAAACTAGAGCATAGTCTTAAAAACAAACCGGTCTATTGGCATCTGGAAGGCCAAAAAGTTGGAAATGGTATATACATATATAGACATTCTATGGTGACATGTAAACATCACATTATGTCTTTTTTTTTTCATAGACACATTATTCCTATGACACTTTATTCTTTTTGACGTGAATATGTAATTTGTGATCAAATTAAGCCGCATCACATCAAATTTTTTTTTTGTGCTGAATTAGTTCGTGAGCATTATTGAACTATATATTGAAGCAACCCCCTTTTGTGTGAGTTCCGATCCACTAAAATAACATTTTTTTTAATACATGTTAGGGGTGATCAAGTGACCCAACTAAAAGATCGAGTACTGGAATTCCCATCTTAAAATGATATTTTTATAGGTCATTTTGAGAAGGTGGGAAGTTGCACATTTATTTTTGTTGTAAATTTTAGTACTTTACTATGCAGTGTTGAGATGATCTACAGTACTACCTCCGTCCCATAAAAATTGCATTTCTAGCTAATTTAGGACAAAATAGTAGGATTGGAAAATGACCACAATAACCTTATTTAATGAACCCACTGCATGCACACATTCCATATATACACAAATGATTAAAAGGAAGTTTGAGAGAATTAACCCATATAATTAGCATACTTAATAAAATTACAAGCATTAGCAGCCCAAATTACGTGGGATGGAAGGAAACTTATATAGATGAATCAATTGGTTGGGCCCCACATGGCTAGAAATACAATTTTTATTGGACAAAGCCTTGGAGCTAGAAATGCAATTTTTATGGGACGGAGGGAGTATTCCTTTTCTAGGAAACATGTTCCTTGACTGCTTTCTAAAAATATTATTTAACCTGTCGCTATTATTGATTAGCTTTTATTGCAATTCTTATAGATCCTACATTGTTCTGCTCCATATCTTCCACGCTCATTGCAAGTATTAAGGAATGATTGCAGGTGAGCATCTGTTATGTATTCCCTTACCCAGAGTTTCGGTGGTGATGTTTCGACCACTCTTTCTAATGATATAATTGTTGGTGAGTTGTTGAGTTACAGAAAGGCCCTATAAGTAACTAATACATTCTATTTTGACTTGGCCACAAAGGATCTTTTGGAATAAAGGGCTGAAGAGGCCACAAACTCATGCAGAGCATGCCATTTCCAGCCATAAGCTTCTTTCAAGTTTCAAGTAGTGAAAGGATTCTTCATGCATCTATCATGAAAGATATAAGTAGGTACTACACTCCGCAAACATGCACTTTTTGTTGTTTAAGTAAGCCAGGCGGTAGTTTCAGTTGTGGTGCATGGAAGCCCCATATATTTCCTATTTTTTTCACAGTATATATCTATATATATGACCCCTTCTACCATATAATTGCTCCAGTTAAATTCCTCTAATCATTTTATTCACAGATGACGTTGCAGATCATTACAAGAATGCATCAATGATGTACAAAGCTAGCTATTTCAAAGGGATAGTACCATTATAATGAATATTGTGGTTGCTAATAGATATTTAGGTATGCCAAATTAATAAATCGGTGTGTGTAGTGTCAGGCTGCTATATTTTGGAGATCAATCATTCTGAGATCGCCTTTGTTCCAAATTCTATTGCGTTCGATTGAGATTTGCAGCGCACACGAAACGAGAAAGCTCATTAGCACATGATTAATTAAGGATTACCTATTATAAACTTGAAAATGGATTGATTTGACTTTTTAAACTGCTTCTATATAGATTATTCTTTTTTGCAGAATATGCACTGTTTAGCTGTTTGAAAAGCATTCAGACTGAGCCATTAAACAAAATACACTTATGTTCTGCATGGTTATCAATGGTTGACAATATATACTTCCATGATTTGGTTTTTGTTTGTGTAAATGAAATCATATAGGTACTATAGGAATGCAATTATCTGCTCACTGACTTGGCATAGTTTCTATTTCTATAAGATGTGTTCCTTTGTTCTTTTTTACGTTAAAATGACAAAAATCAAATTTGGTGGCAATTCTGCATTTAATCCATGGTAATTTATATCTATCTACTTTTTGGAGATCTCAATAAATATTGAGAATGTTCTTAGCTGCGGTATTTTGTTACAATATTTTCTAATATTTTGTTGATTCATGAGAAGGTGTTGTTATAACAATATTCATATTTATTCAAACATCATGGTCGATTAGTTGGATAATGGAAATTGAGTCAAGGATTGGAAATTATCACTTGGTCACTTAGATATGTGACACGATGTGTTTTTTTACTCCAGAGGCTGAATTAACAAATGTGCTTTCTTATTGTACTGATGCCATGACAATCGTTTTTAAATTTGTTGAAGGCAAGTGTTCCTGATGGGGAGATTTCAAGAAACTTTTCTTGCATAAAGATCAGCGGACTCTTTCTGAGGTACTATATGTTAAGTGTATCCTTGAGTCCTTATTACTGGAGATTATATGCACCGTCTAATTCATCGTAATTCACTTGCTTAGTTACAGTACATACTAAATTCAGTGCATTGTTTTGATGCCTATAAGTATCACATACGTTAAGCCCAACAGAATTTAGTTTAGTGCACTGCTAGGTTAGCAAGATGCATATGGTGCAAAATAGGATACATTAACAGTTTAACTTTTCTTAAGTAAGGGAATTTGTGTTCTACCTGTGGTAGAGTTTTTGTTTGAGCTATCAAAGTAATTGAAGAACCTCTGTTCGATCCTCATGTACTGATATGTTATTTCTCCAGGGACACATTTTCTCCGCCACCATGCACATTGACACAGCCCCCTATGCAATCTGTTCCACAAGAACCTCCACCTGTGTCTGACTTTGGTAAGACTTCATGATACCTTTGCTGAGATAAATGAATTGGTCAAGTCTAACGCTTCCTATTGAATTGCCAGGTCAAAATTTTTGTCCTCAAATCCATCCATTTGAGAATCAGCAATTGGAATTCACGTCAGGAATTCCTTTATTTTCCCTCTATTGTCTTCAGCTCACTCCTTCCCCATTACCTCCAAAGTTTGCTTGAAAAACTATCATCATATGTGAACCTCGTATGGTGTGTCTCCTTAACACTAATAGCAAAGTAATACTCACGACCATCTATATGCCATGGGAGAGCAACACCCAAGACGATGCCGGTGCTGCACGGCCACCGCCGCCACCGGCTTCTGCTGGAAAGTTCAATGGGTCATCCATGCTCTCTGAACCTCCAAATTCAGCAAACTGCGCCGGCGCTACGCCACCACCGCTGTCAGCTTCAGCATCAGCTTCACGGCTTCCTTGTGGCAGAGAGACGAACTCAGGCACAAAACTCTGCAGCTCATCCTCATCGATTGACCGGGTAAGATCAGTAAACACCAGGGTAGAGTTGTCCCCCACGCCAGAGCAGCTCTGATCGGCGCCGTCAGTCTCATTGGGAAGGTCCACCACTGCTGCAGGAAGAGGAACGGCGCCGGAGCAACCTTGATCGGCGTTGTCAGAGGCATAGCCATCGTCATGGTTCACCATTGCTGCAGGAGGAAGAAAGGGCTCCTCTGTTATGGCGCTAGTGCAGCTCTGGTCGTCCATGGCAGCGAAGTCAAAGCAGCCAACCATGTCATCCGTGCTCTCTGGAAACTCAAAGAACACTGGCGCCTCGTCGTTTTGATTGTCCAGCGATGGCGCCGATGGCAAGACGATCAGCTCGGGAAGATTAGCAAACACCACGCCGGAGCAGCTCTGATCATCCATGTTCTCTGGACCTCCAACATCAGATTGCGCCGGTTCAGCTTCATGGCTTCCTTCTGGCAAAGAGACGAACAGGTTGCGCGCGGGGAACTCAGGCACAAAGCTCTGCAACTCATCCTCATAGATTGACCCGGGTTGATCAGAGAACACCAGGGAAGAGTACCGATCGGTGACGTCAGAGTCATTGGTATGGTGCACCACCGGTGCAGGAGGAGGAACGGCACCGGAGAAGCCCTGATCGGTGTCGTCAGAGACACAGTTCACCATCGCTGCAGGAGGATGAACCGGCTGTGGCGGCGGCGCGCTGTCCTCGAGCATAGCAGTCTCCGCCACTGCGATCTGGTGGTGGTGGTCGCTCTGAGATTCCGGTTCCCTCTTGCGCTTCTTGCCGTGGCCGCTGAACCGGATGCGATACAGCCGCATCGTCGACGACGCGAGGTCAGCCGGCGCCGTGATGGCGTACTCGTGCATCACCCACCCCGAGCTCCCCCTATTGAAACAAGAGTAACATGATTGAAATTAAAAGTATACAAAGACCGAATTGTTATACTGGTCTAACAAGAGACCATAAAATTATACTCACGTGGGTCCGTAAATCCAGAGATCTCCGAGGGGTCTGTAGTGAGAAAACTAGGTCAGTAACAGTATGTATAGCCTTCATTCTTGAGCCTTGATAAAAGTGATAAACTAATATTATAATCTTGCAGGCATATGCCAAACAAATTTCTATTTTTATTTTAAAACACTCTAGGTTAAAGAAGATAACAGTAAGAAGCCCTAAAATCTAAGTTTTGTTTTTCATGGAATAGAAATTATCATCAAATAGGGCATCTCAAGTCTGCCTGGATGCTCCTGTCTTCTGAGTCTGGAAATGTTTAATCTGTAATGTACTAATGTCAGGTCCAGCTTAGCATTTTTGTGGTCTTGGAGATGAAAATTACAATTAAAAAAATAAAAATATATGATGCTACATCAAAATGTACCATAATGTTTGGAATGTAAGACATGATCATATGTTGTACAAATGTAAGGAATAGGTGCATCATTTTACTTTCAAAAGTACCAATTTGTGACGACAAACAGACCTTACTGCTTAGTGATGGTCCTCCTAACGATGGTATTCCTTGATGAACAACATACTCACTGTCGATTACGCCAACCTTCTCAGCTCGATCACCCTGAAATCCCATGGCGCTACATTCATTAATATTTTGGTTACTTTCATTCTCAATCAACATATGCTATGTAAAACAAAAATGAATCTTCATCAATGATGAGATGATAGATCAAACATCGGCGAAATTTGAGCAATAAAGTAGCAACAAAGCCACATGATACATAAGAAAAAGAAGATGACATGACAGGAACTATTAAACCGAGGACCAAAAAGACACCTAACTACACAATTTTAGAAATTCGAGGGTTGATGCAGATGCTTTCACAGGTCATAGTAAGGTGTATTAGTAGAGGGTGTAATTTAGTAGCTCATGAGTTAGTGCAAAGCTAGAAGGGCTAGGCATTGTGCGTTTCGGAGATTGCAAGCTCCAACTTATACTCAATCCCTTGTCAATTGTGAACTCCTAGCTAATTAATAAAGCACCTTCCTCCAAAAAAAACACCTAACTGGAATTCGGTGGATTGTGGCTTCTTACACATCTCACAGGTGAAAAACCTTTTACAAGCGATGGTGGATATAAACAATAAATGAACAAACATTGTCAGGCCATCTTGTACTATCAGTGAATGCCTTTAACAGGATGTCCTAGAAAATAACAAAAAAGAAATCAAACAGTTCATGATTCTTGCATAGAGCTGTAGTGCATGATTGTGTATTATCTTGAGTACCTGAGCACAATAACCAAGCTTCATGTCAAGGCCCCATCCATGGATCAGGTCATTCTGCGTCAAGAAAAGAGTTACAACATTTCAGTAAACATCAATATAATCAGATGGCAGGGTAAATTGAGACTGCACTATCAGAATTTGCACCTGAATCAAATGCCATACACATCTCCAAGCAGCCCGAGAAAAAACAGGTGCCATGCCCTCAACCCACCTATCCAAGAAAGAAAAGTACAATATTCTCAAACATTCATTCAACCCATGATCTGGCGGTTACTAAATATTAGAAAAATAAATTGTGTCAAGATTTAAAATAAAGAAGGGCAGATAACCAGATAAACTCTAGGCCAACGAACAAAACAGCAACAGCAAAATATGACTTGGAATAGAATCAAAAGTAAGCTCATGAGGCTAAACAATCTTTACCCTGTGCATGGAGGTCCTTTACTTCCATCAGAACAATTCATACTTGCACGGTTATCATATATTCTCCTAAATAATCATTAAAAAAGAATGGTGCATTTATTAGCAAAAACAAATGACGTTTTGAGATGTGAAAAAATTGAAAATTACAAAGACATGGCACCTATGCACTTTCGTCATCTTGTTGCGGATTGTGATCCGATGGTGAATATCAGTCGATAGATCAGGGTCCAGAGCAGGTTGTGTAATTTCCAATCCTTCAGAAACCATTATATCAAGAAATCTAGGAAGAGAGCATGCAAATGAGAAGGCACTTTCAGCACAAAAAGAGGAGCAATATACTACGGATACAAGAACATCAATGACCAAAGTAAGTAAAGATCTAGCATAGTAGGAGCCTCTCCTACTGTTTTACGTCAAAAAAAAAGTAAGTAAAGATCTCTCCACCAAAATATATATATCATCAACAACAAACTCCGTCCCAAAACCTCATGCAAAAGGCTAAAAAAGAAAAATCCACTCTTCCATCTGAATAAATGCTACTCCCTCCGTTTCACAATGTAAGACTTTCTAGCATTGCTCACATTCATATAGATATTAATGAATCTAGACATATATCCCACATTCATACAGATGTTAATGAATCTAGACACATATATGTCCAGATTCATTAACATCTATATGAATGTGGGCAGTGCTAGAAAGTCTTACATTTTGAAACGGAGGAAGTAGTAGATTTGTAAGCTACCAACATATTGGCTGATCAGATTTTGGTCTATATACAGTGACAGGAAGAGCTAGTATAGCTGACTAATTACTACTCCCTCTATCCCAAAATATTGCAACCTAGGATGGGTCTGGGATCAGACCCATCCTAGTAATACGAATCTGATTAGGTGTCAATTTTTCCATTCCATCATCGCAAGGATTAGGTGTCACAACTCACAAGAGTCGTATCAACAACAAACGCTGCCCACGTTTCAGCAGCACGTCTCATCTACGAATCTTTGTCCAGATTCGTAGTAGACCCATCCTAGGTTGCAATATTTTGGAACGGAGGGAGTAGCATAGTAGCATTGGCATGTAAGATGCCGAGATTAGAACATGAACACAGGAGAAAGGTCAACACATGTTAAATTTCATAAATCGGCAAATGTGCTGCCCAAGGTATCAACGTTGTTCAACAAAACACAGGTTTTAGACTTTAGAGCTCAGGAATTTCACGTGAACCGTTTCATTTCCCACGGGAAACTGAAAAAGGCCCCCACAATCTGTACAGGGGCTAAGAGTTCGCAGGACAAACTATTGAATCATAAGCAAAATTTCAGTTCCCTGCAGCACATAACATGAAAGCATATGAAACTTCAAATTGACTGAACTAAGTACACTAGCAAAGAGGTGCTGATATCAAGATCTTGGATGGTGAGATGGTATGTTTTACTTCATACTGAGCACTGAATAACATATCTGCCTAGAGCAGAAGGCCTACAACCTGGGCCATACCTTCTCGGGTCAAAGTTGTCCACTCCAAGGTCTTCATCCCATAAAAAGATAAAACCGTAGATAGCCACAACATCAGGATGTAGAAAGCGCTTAGCAAACCACCTGCAGCAGGAACATATGCTTGCTTTGGAAGTGGGAAAATCTAATGAAATGGAACATTGCACTATTTTAGCAAAGGACTATTACATCTTGTATATATTGAAGAATGGGGACGCTCAATACTACACTTTTGAGGAAAGGGAATATATATCTAATTACCATAAAAAGTAAAGCAATGGAATGCAAGCTACGTGGGAATTACCACTTTGTTTGGTTACGAGCAAGTATGTGTATGGCCTTATCACTCCACTCAAGATTGTGCCATCCATCTACATTCCCGTCATAATGGAAGAGCATGACCGTGTAGTTTTGGTTAAGAAACTAAACAAGTAAATGGTTAAAACCATATTAGAATAGGTAATTTTTTTTACCAAACAACATAAATAAGAAAAAACAATAAAGGCAAAGAAGAAATATATATTATTTTTATGCAAGAAGAAGAAATATGAGATAAAGACACACCTTACGGGCCATAATGTCTACATTCTGCATTTGTGAAATGCCGACTGCCATCGCCAAAAGAGCATTGTGATTATCGTTTTTATTCTGCACAATTAACAGAGTATACATTAGCAATAAAATGGGCAAACGAATCGCCTGTTAAGTTGAAACTGGAAGCAGATGATGATAGTAGAGATGGGTGGTAGGGTTATATAGGATAGGATGCTACTATAAAACCAGACCCAGACTGAGCAAGGCTAATATTACCAAGAAGAAGAAGAAGCAAGCAGAGAGGGAGGGAGGGAGACCTTGGGGTTGGCGCCAGAGTCCCAGAGAGGGCGGAGGTACATGTCGGAGTTGGAGTGAACAATGCCGCGTGGCAGGCCCTCGGCGCCGGTCCGCCAGTGAACGGGGTCGGTGGTGGTGGTGGCGAAGGTGCGGTCCCCGGTGAGACGGTCCTCCTGATGGAAGTTCCCATCAATGGGTTGGATTTTGATAGCAGGCAAGAGGAGCTCCTCAAAGAAGGAGATGCTCTAATACCCTACCTAAAAATGGATGGCGAAGCTATTATAGATATAGAGAGAGGAGAGAACCTTGAGGTGGTGGAACTGGATCTGGAGGGAGGCGAGGACGATGAGAGTGACGACCACCGCGAGTAAACCATAGCGGCGCCGCGGAGGCTTCATGGCGGCGGCGGCGGCGGCGGCGACAGGTGGTCGCCTCGCCTTGCCTTGGTCGGAAGGGGATCCCACGCCCCAGGGATGGGAGACGAGTCCGAGAGTGCAGAGACAGACAGGAGTGCGGCGCGGTGCGAGGCAGCCGGCGCGCAAAAGAAAAAAGAAAGGCACATCTCATCTGGTAGGTGTGCGTGACATGTGGGCCCACATTTGTAATAATGAATGAAAAAGATTTTATTTTGAACAAAATTAGTTGTACCCGATCTCTACTTGAATACACACAATCACATCAACAACGCTATGCTATAAGTGCTTCGTTAATCATCGCTATGCTAGTAGGACGGAGCATTCTTTTATCCTCAAAAGTATTCAGTCCAACTTATTCGCCCGGTACATGATAGGAGTATTTTAAAAATAATAGGGAGCTTTTCCAACATGCGATCCATAGATTCTTTAAATATCTATATAGTTAGCTATTCAATAATTTGACAAGTTAAACTTATTGTTCACTCCAACGATCTCACCATCTATCCTCTCTACATTGAGTCGATAACACTAGGATCCATATGTCAACCTATACGATCCCTTCTTCTTCCTCCTCTTTCTCACCCTCTTCCTCTATTTGTCATAATCCTAAATACATCACTAACATATACTTCCTCCATTTCACAATGTAAGTCATTCTAGCATTTCCCGTTAATGAATCGGCGGGCGAAGCAAGAAGAGGAAGAAGAAGAAGGAGGAGGAGGTGAGGTGGTTGTGCAGGGAGAAGGTGGCGCAGCCGCTGGCGATGGTGGGGGACGGGAGGATGGCGGTGTGGGCGAGGGGGTACGAGGGGGCGGTACGGCTGCACGACCCGAGGACGGGGGCGTGCGAGGAGGTGGCGCAGGTGGAGAAGTGCGGCTGCGTCCTGGGCTTTTACTCCGGGGCTCTCTCGCCGTCTCACGCTGCTGAGATGGAGGAGTAACGTGCGTGTGCAGGGGGAAGAGTTTTAGGTAGCACTTCGGTGTGTAGGTGTAGCTAGACGAAACCTTACGTGCTACTGCGAAAGAATTGTATGGTAAAATAGTAGATATGTGTCTCCTGCGCCGCTGATATGTAACTGGCAGATGTGCGTAGGGAGAGAGATTCTTTTTCTCTTTAAGAAAAAGGAAAAAGTTTATTTAGTATAAGTTTTAATTACTCTATTGTTAATTAATTTCATGTACTTACCTTTATTTTGTAATTAGAAAATATGTCTGTGCGTTGCAATGGGTGAAGGCTATCTTAATCGTATTATTGTTAGATAGTTTTTGTCTAAAAAGTATGTCCGGCGCTCTCTCGCGCTGCTGAGAATGAGATGGAGGAGTACGTGCGTGTGTGCGCAGGGAAGAGTCCTAGGTAGCACTTCGGTGTGTAGCTAGACAGAATCGTATGATGAAATAAGACAATCAAACAGAGGGGAAAAAACAGAGTTTCAGTTGGAAACTAATTGACTACACTCTGCCATGCTCTGCTTACCTGGAGGTGAATGGTTCAGTTTGAATTTTTTTTTTTGAGATTTTCCACTAAAATGGAGTTGGGACCTTACTTGAATGTATACCACTCAGAAAAGGATTATAAGTTAGCATAATCTACGTACAATGTACAGTCCATGTCATATGTATTTTTGAGGGGAAGAAAAAAATACATATGTTAAAGATGGGTTCTACAAGACAGCAGTTTGAGGCAATCCTTACCTTCTATTTATATTGTTGGAGATAACAGTATTAGTACAGGTCTAGTTAACAAGATGACAATCTTATCGATTACTAGTTTTAACTGATGCAATTGTATGTAAACTATACACGAGATCATAAGATCACTTTGTTTAACACATTTCTTCAGTCTCAGTTGCTGGATGCTGAAACCATAAAAACTTCAGACTGAAAAGGGCTTTGTGAAAAAAATCTGGATCCTGACCCTGAGTGAAAAAATGAATTGAATATCCTAAACTTAACTGAAGTCTAATGAATTAATTTATGGAAGATTTATGATATTCCACTCAGAAAGAATTACCACTAAAAAAGATATTAGCAGTTAATAAGGTTCCCTTAGTTGTAAGTCAAACAAAGGTTCCCTTTTGTTCTGAGCATTGTCAAACATCAATAGTGATCCGAAACTGATACTCGTCTCTTCTTTTCATTCAATCTGGCGTCAACCTAGGATGAGATATGACCCATCCTAGGCCAACGAATCTTGACATAGGTCACATCTCCTCCTAAGCTGAGTTATTTTGAGACGGAGGGATTATTGTTCAAGATGATACTGCAAACTGCTCTTATGCAGCCTGCTGCTGTATCGCCACTTGCTGTTGATGCAGCTCAATGTCCCTTTGTCTTTTGTCTGGAGGAAACTGATGAGGTTATTGATCATTTACACAGCTATATGTGATTGACTACTGGATAAATTAGCTTGCTAAAACCGGTCCATGAAAAAGAACCACCAACTCAAGTATGAACTCCTCTGAAGTTCACAACTTCAGATTTCAGAGTCTACGCTCAATCCAGCTCATGCGGAGTGAACTTTTGGGCATAAATAAAAGAATCAATCAACAATTAATTTTGTTTATCAGATTAATGAAACATAAGCACCGTGAATTCAACCAATCAACAATTAGTGATATCAGCTTTGGATACACTTCATTATTTGAAGTTCAGAATTCAGCTAAGGATTGTGGTTTCAGACTTTCAGAAGCTGAAATGTTAAAAATACCAGAGCATTGTTGGTGCGCTGCAATACTTGAGGATCACAAGATGTTATTTCACAATCCGTTAACAAGGTGCACCGGTTGGCTGTGAAACGGATTATGTGATATCTGAAGGCTAGAGCTTTGCACTGAGCTTACAATTCAGCAAATTCAGTCAGCTCTTGTCAGGCGTCCTTGGACATTGGCTGGGCAGATTATTCTGATGATGGCAGATCAACTAATGGTTGATTTCCTGGTGCTCGTGAAAACTCTGAACTTGAGGGGTGATCCGAACTCTAGAGAGATGGTTTGGGTGCAGATCTGAACAATGGTGATATGATACCGGTTAAGATTGAGTTTTTTTTTTTGGTTTCTCAAAAAAAAGATTGAGGTTTTTTTTTCCTCGGTGCAGTGTACTCTGACATTCTCTGTAAACAGAAACAGTAGATTGAAGCATAGAGGAGGGCTTCCACATTAATACAGGTTGGGGAAATAAGGTCTGAACTCATAACGCACAATGCTGTTTTGCTAAAAAAGCTCAATCCAACTCTTAAGTATTCAGATAAATTTGATAAAGCAATAACAAATCAAGACTCTAGTTTTAACGTGTCTATACTTCAGTATAATAAGATCCTAGAAAAATTTAATGATACTTAAGCACATTCAATTCAACCAAACAATAACAAATAGTTATTAAGCTCACCCACACACTAGTCAATCAACGTATTTTCAGGGCATAATGTACCTGGAGGTGAAGTGATATCTATGATCAGTGAATCGATGAAAAGTATGTCGGAATACCGACTTACAAGTTAAGCTTGAGAAAAGAAACACCAAAAGTCCAGACTTACAAACTAGTCAGAAATATGAAATCTATAGTATACCTCGTGTTCAGGTTATAAGATTCTAGCATTACCAATTCATATAGAATTAAATGAATCTAAGGCACATATATATGTCTAGATTCATTACCATATAGCTCCAATTTCAAAATATGTGCCTTTAGAAGATTGTTTTATAGTTCTAATAGATGTTACGTTAGACAGCTGTTAGATTCGTTAAAATCTATTATGGAAGAAAATGTGGTAAGTCTCGAAAGACTTCATTATGTAACGGAGGAAGTTATTGATGTGTGCAATGCTAAGAAAGCTTATAATATGCAAACGGAGAAAGCATTTGTGATAAGAGGTTGAATAGCTGGGTTTAGAAAACTTTAAAATTCCCAACAAAGCAAAAGTAATCAACAATAATGACATAAAACTGACCAATAATATAATATAGTCCTCAGAAAAGAATTTATCAGTCTACTTCATCGATCATCATAATAGAAGACAGCGTGTAGACTGGGCACATCCCTGCACGCATGTACACATATCCTCTAAATCGCTATTTGTGATGAGATTATCATATGGTAAGTAAAGAACACAAAAGGTGATGCCCAATGAATAAATTTCGAACTCATCAACGCCTTGGAACTCTCCATGGGTGGAAGAGATTCTGTATCACAATATGATAATATAAAACAACGAAACTTGTCTGCCTTCATACAAAAATTTGCATCAATTAGTGGGATAAGAATCATGGCAGCATGCATTACCTGATAGGGCAATTGGTTTCATATGAACTATGAGAGATACTTCATTAGGATGATGTAGAAATTGGAAGCTTGTAAGGATAATTGAATTAAGTAGACTTACTCCTACGCTCAAAAAAAAACTCAGCTAGGGAGGGGTCACAATGGATCGTGTCAATTCCGTTGTTAAAGGGGCTCCTCTTAAGGTTGGTTCTTTTATGGGGACGGAGATAATAGTGCTAGTAATATAAAGCAAAAGGGGAGGTTTCAAGCACATGAACTAAACATTCTATAACAAGGGGGAATCATGCAATAAGTCTATGTTTTTTATTTCCAATTTATACGCAACAGATTATATTCTAATTTGTGATAATTTTTTTGATCCCAGTAGAGCCAAATCACCAGCCATCATAATTGGATCATAAAAAAGCACAGAGTCCTCTTACATCATTTCGATTAGGGTCACTAAAGCATTTTCAGTACTGAACTATAAAAGACATATAAAACTTATTTCAAAGAGTCATCATGGTTGTGCTATTTGAACAGTGTTTAATGTATGTCTTAGAAGCGATATAGAAAAGATAGACATATGGTGAGCAGTCCACGAAATATTTTCGAAATCAAGATTATTCATGATCTAGTGGGTAATGTATAGTGATTCAACAACATATTACTGCCAGTATGATGTATTCTAAAGAAAAATTTCTAAGTAGACACAATAATTAGTGTTGGGACTATGGTTGATGATGAAGCCCATGAGGCATTGGCATTGAAGGAAATTGAAAAGTACCCATGTGGAGAAATAAACAATCTAAATAAAAGATATGAAAGCATAAGAAAGACTGGACGATAGCTTCCATGAGTTATAAGTTATTGATGATAAATTTGGATGATATATGGTAATCAACTTGCCCGTTAGTGAGATTGATACAAAAAGAAAGAGCTAATCTACTAGATGAAAATATCAGAGGAAATTGGCAAGGTAAGGCTATAGCATACGCGTTCTGGTTATTAGATTGCGGAATCAGGAGACAACACAACATGTATAGCATCTTGCCCTTAGCAAGAGAGGCGTTGGAGGATGTATAAAGCGGGCTTATGCCAACTGCTAAAGTTTGATATGGGTGTGATAGATATTTGTCAAGAAGCCATGGAAAGGTTGTTAGTCTCAATTCTACCCAGATGGGCACGCCAGATACAGCTCATTGACATGATGAGTTTTCATACGGGTGACTCCTCTTCAAAGAGTTTATGAAGTGTTAGATTGGGAACAGGATAGCACATAACAGATAAACAAAGTGAAAATATGGAATGAGTAGGGTGTAGGGGGAGAAACACGCATGGTATTGTTGAATTTGTTCAATGATCTTACTGCTGGCTGATGGGCAATGCTGAAGAGCACAGACCTATTCGCATTGAAAACATTG
The DNA here is from genome assembly GCA_009805545.1 of Oryza longistaminata. NCBI lineage: Eukaryota > Viridiplantae > Streptophyta > Magnoliopsida > Poales > Poaceae > Oryza > Oryza longistaminata. Next base: position 2,309,894 of record CM020182.1, read on the forward strand.
TGAGTTATAGTTCTCCTCTTTTTTTTAAACTTTTCTCATGCTACATCTGTTGTTGGTGCAGCTTGCAGTAAGGAGGGACAAAAGTGTAATATAGCGCAGAAGCAAACTTAGCTTTGTGGGGGAGTAGGGCCATCAGAGGCAGACTGTGATCCTGGACGCAAACTGTTGTATGCAGCACTCTGGAGTACAGCTAGTTTACTCAGTAAACAGTTGGCGATGCAAGGACTCTATGCTAAAGAGCAAGAGAGATAGCCAATGATACCAGAGAAAGAGCGTGCAGCGGCCAATATATGATTTCATCACAAGGGGAGACAGGGTGCTTTCTTCACCCAGAGTGGCTTGAATATGAGAAGTGTAGGATGTCAAGATGACACACTTCTGAAAGTCAGAACGCTTTTTACAGTCGCCTAGCGTTAGGAGAAGGTTTGGGATCAGCGAATTTTCAGAATTATAAACCACAGGATCACAGCGAATGAAGACGCATGATGGCTAGGTCAGGTGTGAGGCCTGGGTATCGAGTGCACAGGAAGGACACGAGGCCGTAGAGCGATCGAGCTACAATGCACGACAGCATCTTGGTGCTAATCATGGCCACTGGAAACTGTTTGCTTGCTGCCGGGAAGTTGTGCTCATACCAGATGGTGTTGACGATGATGTTGGAGACAGGGTCCAGTGGACCGTAGCAGTGGCCACCCATGAGCATGCTGCGGTGAAGCGAATCGCACAGCTCCGAGGTTGGCAGCCTGCCCATCGCCTGCAGGTAGAATCCATGGATTGTTGCAAGGAGCACTCGCTTCATGTGTGCCCGGGCAGGAGGCAGCCATTTGGGTCCTGCATAAATCCCCATCAATCTCGCTCGCGTAAGCCGCCTCTTGGCGAGTTCCCACGATCCTTCCAGCCGAAGGACAGGATCAGCTGCCGCATTATCGTTTTGTAGGCGACGTAGTACGCGACGCGCTACGTCGCCGTGCATCGTCGTCGTCTCGCGTGGTGGCGGCGGCGCAGAGCCGAAGAGCGCCTCCACGACAGGCGAGAGCTGCTTCCACCCTAGCACGAGGCTCCGCGGATCGGGGTGCTTGGCGGCGACCGCCGCGCATCTGAGGGCGACCTCAACCGCTGCCTCGGTGGGCTGGGAGCTGAGGTCGAACTCCCGGATTCCACGCCTTCTGATGATGAGAAGCGAGGCCACAATTGGGTCAGCGTCCGCGGCGTCGAGGTATAGCCGTGCCTCGGCATCCGGGAGGTAGGGGAAGAGGCAGGTGAGGAAGGCGGTGAGGCCGTCAAGCGAACGCTGGCTCAGATCAGCAGCATTGTCTCCTCTTCGTCGTCGTTTTCTTGATCCTCCTCCTGCTTCCACCCGCGGAGCAGCATTGTTGTTCAGGTCCTTAGCTTTCTCTCCTCCTCCTCCTACTACCGCCTGAGCTGCAGTAGCAGGAGACAAGTCAGAGATGGCGCTGTTGATGAGGATGTTGGTGACGGGATCCAAAAGGCCAAAGCAAAATCCATTGTTCTTCTCTAATAAACCCTTGTCAAGCTGCAGGTGGCTGTAGATCTTGTCGATCGTGGCAACAACTGCTGCAATCTCATCTTTCAGTCTGTATATGTGGAATTGGTCCTCAACTTCTCTCGGACCAAAAGTGCGCATGAGATTGCTGCTGCTGCTGCTGCCGCCAGGGGCGGATCCAACTGGGGACATAGGGGTTCTTCAGTTGAACCCCCAAACTTTTGGGGAACAAAAAACAAACTGTGAAATTGAGATTAAGGTTAAGGCTGTGAAATTGAGAGAAGAGCTTCTTCCCGATCTACAAGAGAAGCTAGGGTTCACGAACGCAAAGCAAATTCAAGACAGAAGTACTCCCGGTGGGAGAGAGATGAATCAGAAAAAGGATGTGGATGCTCGCCAGATGGAGATTCAGCCGCGACTCGGATGGAGATTCAGCCGCGACTCGTCTTGGCGCGCAAGCAGCGGAGGAGACGAGACGGGAGATTTTCTCTAACGCCAA
>CM020182.1:2311996-2354287 GCA_009805545.1 Oryza longistaminata
TATTAATTTATATGTAAGTATGCAAAAACTTACGTCAATTTAAGCCAACTAGCTAGGAGGACGAACTTGATGACACAAATAAAACATATTTATTAAATATAATAGTCCTGTTAGGATTTGAAAAAAAAAGCTACTAAACATTCAATTAAACAAGACAAAACATCTTACTTTTAATTTACACTTAATTTGTTGGGCATGTTTTCCAAACAAACTAAATTTAACTAAAATGATCGTGGACAATTGTTTATAGGGATGTATTATTATATATTTTAAAGCTAACAAATATTTTGAAAAAATCATCTAAGCAATGCTGATGAAGAAAACATATAATATAAAGTAGTACTTTTGAAACACGGCTGGTCCCAGCTGATTGATATTACATCTATATATGTTTTTCTAAAACAATTTGTAATACATACCCACGCAAATACGCGGGTTACCTTCCTAGTTTGTATAAATATGATTTATTTTATTGTGACTTGTTTTATCATCAAATAAAATATATAATCTTAATTTATATTTTTACAACGGTCAAAGATTATATAAAATAATTTATTTTTTTCTTAGTCCTAATGATAAAAGAAATATGCCAAAGACTTTTTGGATGGAGGGAGGATTAGTCATGTACGTACAACAGCCGTCCTGGTCCTTGACAGCAGTGACCGCTCCCTCACTTCTCCAGTCCCGCGTAGAGGGCACGTCGGTCACTGGTGGCTTGCAAGTCACAGTGCTGCTTCTGAGATCGCCCGTGATCGATCCGTTCCTGCCGCCGGAGTACTTGTCGGTGAACTCGTCGAATGTCATGCCGGAAAACTTGTTGAGACCGAGTTTGTAGGTCATGCCCTCTTTCTTGTTGAACTCGTTGACGTGCCTGGCGTTTGCCTTGAACGCCTCGAACCTGCTCTCGACGTCGGCGAGGTCCCGGGATGAGTCGTCGTACATGCGGCGCCACCTTTTGTAGAGCTTCCACGTGCTCTCCTCCGACTCTAGGTCCTTGTCCGTCACCGTAACGTCGACGTCCGGCGCCGCCGCGGCTGCCATGGCTGCCGCCAGCAGCAGCACAGCCGACAACCCTACTGCTAATAATTGCTTCCTCATATCCATCTGGATTATGTATTTGTTGCTAGCTAGAGTAAAGTACTCTGCTCGATCAGCTGTTTCAATGATGGAGCACGTATGTTTTGGCCGATCGACCCATGCTCGGAGACCACCATTTATAGAGTTCGTGATCATTGATCACACACACTGATAGGTGCACATAATTATATGCATATATACGTATCAAGTTTACTTGGGCAAGGATTATTCGATCAATAAGCTATATAGCCAGACTACAAATCTGGTGGGCGTTGCTTGTTTCGGTGCTCTTGTTTGTACTATTCAATTCATATGTATATTAATTAAGTTCACAATATTCATTCACTTAATTTGCAGATAGGGAGATTTCAGTTGACTACTCCAAATTAAACTAAGGCTCCCTTTCTTAAAAAGCCTAGATTTCTATGGCCTTCGCTCGCTGATCCGTAATTAATTTCTACTTGCGCACGCGCCTGCAGTAGATCCCGTCAATATAATCATATTGTAAGTTACAGCAATATAGTACTCCCCCATTCCAAAATATTGATGGGATCCTATCAATATCACGTTGTATATATGTCAACTGCAATAGTACTTCCTCCGTCAAAAATATTGATGTCAACAGTTATCTTGAAGCATCCCTGCACAGCTGAAAAAATAGCATATTTGTAGTACTAGAATATATCTAAATTTATAGTATTAGCATGTGTCATGTTTAATTAAAATCATTTTATATTTTTAACTGATGGAGTACATTAATTAATTACAACTCGTGCGTACCTTGAAATCTAATATAAGACATCATGTTTTACTGTAGTACTGTACATCATTATCATTAGGCATGAGCTTAATTAATCGATACACGTGGTGTATACATATCATCGTTAAAAATTAAGGTAGCATAGGATAATAAGCAATCAATCATGCGCCACTCTTCTCGATCTGTGGTCGTGCCCACATACTGCTTTAAGTAAAACCGCCTGAAAAGAGTACATCGCAAATCCATCTCTCTTCAGAACTGCTTATATAGTTAAAAATTTAGTCTTTTATACGTGGGTACGATAGAAACACTACTTAAAAAACCCCTTATTAGTATGGTTAGGAACCGGTCATAGGTTCTAGTTTCTCAGCTGAAACCAATTTCATATACTAATGCCTAACTGCATCGGCGCCTATAGAGATTATAGGTGCCAGCTTTTACCCTACAACCGGCACCTACAATATTCAACGAAAAAAAAAGCCCGATGAGCCACCGTCGCCTTCTTCTGGCCGCCGGCCCCCACCTCACCCTCTGCGTGGCCTTCTCTGCCGCCGTCGCTGCTGCTTGGGCCCGAGGGGGAGCCCATGCTCACCATCCGCCGCCGCTTCGGGACTCGGCCGCTTCAAGTAGGGGTGAAAACGGTATGGAATTTTTCCGGATTCCGGTCATGTTTTCGGAAACGGAATCGGCCGGTCGGAATTTTTTCGGAATTTCTCGGAATCGGAATCGAAAACGGAAATATTTTCTCGGAAACGGAATCGAATATGATAATAGCAGTTTCCGTCGGAACCCGGAAACGATCGGAAACATTCCGGAAAAATTGTCGGAATTTCCGAAGTTAAAAAGCCCATAGATTCAATAGTCCATAATTCATCCCTAGCTTCCCAGCCCAACCCAAATCACGGCGGCATCTACCCTAACCGGCTAACCCTAGAGGAGAGAGACCGTCAGATAGGGGTTGCGGCGTCCCTAACTCAGACGCGACTCGTGACTTCGCGAGTTGGAGGCGGAGCGGTGGCTGCGGCGTCCAGTCCAGATCGCGGCATCGCGGCGCCGGCGCGCCACCACCCACCGCTGGTCGCCTGGCCGGCTGGCTGGAGCGGAACTTCTGTGCCTTGTTGACCTTGGTTTGTGCTTGTATCACTAACATATGTCTATATAGTGACTGACTTTGTACTTTTACTAATGCTCTATCATTTTTTTTTGAAGGCTAATGGAACAGAGCAAGAGACAGAGACAATAGAAGTGGAATGTTCTAATGAGGATGGCATTGCGCCAATGGATGTTTGAAGAAAATGTTGGTCAATTTAATTTTCAAGTTAAATCTAATTTCAAGTTTCCATTTCAAATTAGTGTACTCCTGCCGCACAAGTGGATGAGATATGTTTTGTGATGAACCATGTACTGATGTGTTTTGTGATTGAACTATGTTTTGTGATGAACTATGTATTTATAGGGTGATGTGTTTTGTGATTGAACTAAGTACTGAAACACTGATGGACTGATGTGCGTTGCTGTTCTATGATGATTGATGAACTATTGCTGTTCTATGATGATGGATGAACTCAGTGTTGATGGACTGATGTTCTGTTGTTGTTCTCAAACCCATTTCCTGGAGTGATAGGCTGATAGCAGTATAGCACCTGAATTGTGTATACCTTATAGGCTTATACCATTCTGTTTTGCTGTATTCTTTTAGAATATTTGTTATGCAAATTATATGAAGTTATAGAAGAATATATTTTTGCTGTTGAGACTAAACAATTAGACTTGATATAATTGTGTTTTATGATGAATTGTTGACTGTTGAGACTTGCGAATTGGACTTGACAAAAGTTTGAAGCTCAATTTGAGGGGTTTTAGTATTCCGATAAATTTTCGTTACCGTATCCGCGCCGGTTCGTTTTAGCTCCGTTTTCGGTTTCGATACTATTCGTTTCCGTTTTTGTTTCCGGTGTTTCCGATTCCGAAAAAAATATGAAAACGAAAACGATAAAGGTCGTTTCCGTCCGTTTCCGTACCGTTTTCACCCCTAGCTTCAAGCTCCTCCTCTCTTCGGAGCACCACCATCGCCTCCTTCGCTTCAAGCTCGGGCCTGCACCACCGATGGGACGGTGCCGCTTCGGAATAGCTCCTCCTCTCTTCTCCTCATGTCGGTGCTCGTCCATCCTCGGCGTCGGCTCCGGCGACACCATGCGCCATCCATGTTGAATTCAAATCCTCTATTATAGAAATCTCCTCAAGTTGTCAAAACCCTAGGTCAAAAATTCAAATTTAAATTCCTCCAAAATCTCCTCAAAATATCAACTACAAAATCCCAGAGAAAATCAGAAATGTTACTATTCAAGTGGGCCTCCTTTTCTTTTTCTTCCACACGGGCCCAACTCCCCTCCACCCTTTTCCCCCCGGTAAGTTCACTTTGAATCCTTTAACTAGTGACCGAATCTGATTTGTATCTCTAAAGCACAATACCGGATATTTCATCCCCGGCCCCAACTATTAATACAAGTGCAATTTGATTCCCTTTGCGGTTTTGGAGGGCGGTTTCGCTGACGTGGTGCCTACGTGGCGGTGTTAACTTGGTCTTCGTTCCATGTGGAGTTTGACGTGTCGCTTACGTGATATTAGAATTAAAATGATATGTACGGGACCCATTTATCATTCACAAAATATATTGCGGGACCCACTGACATATAGGTTGACATGTCATACTCTTTCCTTCCTTCTTCCTTCTCTCTCCCTCCTTATCTCCCTTTCTCTTCACTTGACCCGTACGCTTATCAAAGCTAGACTCCTTTGGCCATTTTTACTTGTAAGTGTAACATCTTGTTGGACGGTACTACCGCCGTCCTAAAATATAACAATTTTTAGCTATAAATGTGGACACACATATGTCCAGATTTATAGCTAAAAATATTTACATTTTGAGACGGAGGGAGTACCTATATATCTGAACAGTTGTTGTACTTCCAAAATCTGTAGAATGCGAATGTTTGCATGAAACAGAGCCTATTTCAGTCCAGGTACAACATGAATGTTTGCTGATCTGAGCTCGACGACTCCGGCAGCAGAAAGAGCCGAACTTGTTGGAGAGGAAGCTGTTGATGTTGCGGAAGTCCGGCGTGACCTGCAGGGCGCCGTTTCTGACGCCGGCGGCGCCGCGGAACAGCAGCGAGTTCTCCCGGTACAACGTGGGGTATAGCTGTAGCTGGGTCAACGCCAGGCAGATGCTAGCAGGGAGGCCGAAGAACGTGGTAGCCGCAGCGGGGGTGCCCGCGACGCGCGGAAAGTTGGAGCACGACTTGGCCGGGATGGGGTTGGAGGAGGCGCTGGCCGCCGTCCCCGCAGATCCGGCCCCAACTCCTGTGAAGAGAAAGGGGGAGAGAAAGTGAGATAAGGGAGAGAGGGGGAGGAGGAAGAAGGAAGGAAAGAGTGTGACATGTGGACCCCACATGGTCAGTGGACCCCACATGTCAGTGGGTCCCACAATAGTTTTTTTAATGATAAATGGTCCCACACACATATTTTTTAATTCTAATGATACGTAAGCGCCACATCAAACTTCACATGGAACGAAGACCGAGTCAACACTGCCATGTAGACGCCACGTCAGCGAAACCGTCCTCCAAAACTACTGAGGGAGTCAAATTATATTTGTTTTAATAGTTGGGGGGTTTGAAATATACGGTATTATGGTTTAGGGATACGAATCAGAGTCAAAGGGAACTTATTCCTTCCCTCCTTCTCCCCGAAGCAGGCCGGCTTGGCCTCCTACTCCCCTATCGGCCCACGGCCTTTCCTTGCGCTGGCCCGGCCCACCGCTAAGTCATTTTCTTCCTCCAGCCGGATGTGCACACGCACGCCACCCGTTCGACGAAATGCTGACCCGGGGGCACCGAGCCGTGTCAGCACGCGTCGCACCGAGCCACTTTCCGGTGCACCACGCGTCGGGCCAGGACCACGTCGCTCCAATCCCGCACCAAGCCAAGGCTGTGCCACACCAAAACCAATTCCATAACCCCTAGACTATTTTGCGAGACGAATCTAATAATGTATATTAATCCATAATTAGCAGCTGATTACTGTAGCATCACTATAGCAAATCATGGATTAATATACCTCGTTAGATTCGTCTCGCAAAATAGCCTAGGGGTTATGAAATGGGTTTTGTCAGTAATCTACGTTTAATACTCTTAAATAGCAAGATTCTAGCCCTCCGGATCCAAACAGGGTGTCACGCCAAGCCGTGGATCTTGGCGAAATCTGACCACGTCCCTGGCTCCGGATCCCCTCCGAGAGACACGGCGCCGCGTCACCCCATGTCACCCCCTTCGTCCCATCAAGGTATCCCGTCGACACCGCCGCATGACGTCGTGCGCGTCACCTCGCTCTGAAAACCCTACCACCCGTCAGTCGTGCATCACCCTTGTTCCATTGCCGCGTCTTTGTCCCATCTCTATCCGCGCGTTGCCTCACGTCGCGTCACACCATTGGCACATCTAGAAATTTAGCCCAAATTTCCAGAATATTTTCTGTATTTTGTCCAGAAATCAGCCAGGGTAAACAAAACGATAAGTAAATATATAGATCCAAACTTAAATAAAGCGTAACTACTTACAGAAAAGGCACTTAGTTCTCACACAGAAAAGAAAGTAGCAGTAGTAGAAAAAGACAATCCTAGCGGGATTTCAACTCCACTCCACAGGCAAAACTCAACTGGGGTTTAAGCTTTGATCCTCTAACTTCATCTTCAGCTCAGAAGCATACACTTCTGAAACGAGGGAATAATAGTAAGATTGAGTACAACCACCGTATACTCAACAAGCCACAATAATGATGCAGACATGCAAGGGGATACAGAGGAAGGTTTGTGGCTATTTGCATAAAGGCGGTTGTAAACATTTTATATTTTAAAAACAGTAAAACAGTTGGTAAATTAAAGCAATATTAAATCTCCACTTAATAACGCTATACAAAGTTGAATAGGCACAACCATTCCACCTAAATTAAACTAGTTCATTAAGTCAAGTTAATTAATAGAATGGGACTAATCACGGTGAATCTGGTTGATCGCCCATAACCGTGGGCACAGCTATTCGAATAGTTTTACTCTGGTTAGAGGTGCACAACTGCACCCACGAGACATGATTCCACACATGTTGCCATGCCCCGAAGTACTACCATGATACTGCGAAGGGGGGGAATCGTGAGAAGACTCTTCGTATAACTTCCCATAACCAATCGCACCACACCTCAGGTTTTGCCTCCTCCTTAAGCCAAGTCAGGCAACCCCCTCTCGTGCCTAGGTGAATCCGGAAGCAGCATAGGCCGTCGAAGGGCCCATCCATACTCCATCGTGTCCACCCTTGTCTGCGTACGTCAGCTAGGAAAAGCTACACTACAAGCCTAGCCGTTGCCCACGCTGGCCGGTGGTAAGCACGGTAATTCTTCCAGGATTCCCCGTGAACCGGACCTTACTTGCCATGGGTGCGACTAGCAAAGCCATGCTCCCACAGTCTAGCATTCAGTCATATTTTAGTTGGATAATTATGACCAATAAAACCTGGCCAGATGTCTCGAGCTCGCAGCTTATCAAGATGCTAAGTGTGAATAGTTTATCCCATTATATGAGCTAGTGGTAATTAAGCATGGCTAAGCATATATAATTATAGCAAGATCAACATAAGTGTCACAAGCTAGTCAAATTATCACCCAAGGTTTGGCAAAGGGCGATGTCACACCCCAATCTGGCACCGCCGTCTAACGGCACCTGACGGGAGCGTGTCGTAGGAAAAACGGCGCAAACCGCTTCCTATGAAACCGCGATCTCAGTACTAGTCCTAGGACATAGCGATGGTACCCACGGTGACAAATATGAATAATTGCAATCCTTAAAATAAATAGAGGACTTATTTACCTTAACTTAGGTGCAGCTTAGGACACCCCGAGAATACAACCGATGACACGGACGAGGCAAACACCAACAACAGCAGCAGCAGTGGAACCAACGGACTAACACCCAACACCACAGGCGACGGCTAGGAACCAGGACAAAACCCTAATCTTCACTTTACTTTATCTTCAGCTTCAGGGTGGAGGAACTATATATTTATATAGAGCAAGGGTGAGTACTTACGTACTCAGCAAGTCACGGGGAACTTAGGTGTTTAGTGCAAACTTGGAAGAGAGGCAAGGTTGTTTTTGCAAATCCTTTATTTGGAAACATTTTGGAACCACTAAGGGTGTGTTTGGTTGGGTGGATAAGCCTAGATGAGAGATGGCCGCCCGATTTTTCGCGGTGTTTGGTTGGAGGGCAGGGTGAATGGTGCGGCCTGGAATAGAGAATATTCCCTCAATATGCTGGATGAGTACATCCGGCCGATTTGGCTGGATGAAGCCATCCAGTTTTGGTCTGTATGATGTGTCCTATTCTCATTGGCTGTGGTTGGTTTCATTTTCTGTTAAGCAAGCTCCAAATGATTTTTTTCTCCTAAAACGTTTATCTAATTTATGATTTGATTACACCATTATATTTGTTACAATTAAATCTTTAAAACAAGATCTCGGATGATTATATTTTGATAAAAAAAATCTATATGACAAATGGGTCCCACTAACTTATGGCTTTTCCCATCCATGCTATATCCCTCCAACCAAACAAAAAATTGGATTGCCATATCCATACAAATCAAACAAAAAATTGAATCATCATATCCAACAAAATATGGATGGACATATCCCATCCATGCATGACCGTGAACCAAACACACCCTAAGTGATTTATTTCTTTTCAGGTTTGGGTCGATAGACTTGCATCTCGATTCAACTTAAGAGATGCTTTTCAACAACTCAAATGGTAATGCACCGACCTCCCAGGTCGGATCATTACTTCTCGGCTCCCAGAGCCATTTCACTTGATTAAGCGGCTCCCAAAGCCTTTTTCATTTTCTCGGACTCCCAGAGTCCTGTTGCCCTGTAGCACAACAATCTGCTTCCACTCGGGGAGACTAGTCTATGATGCCCGTAGACATCTCGGATCATATAGATCCGTTTGCTTCTTCGATTCTTTTCTAGTTTATTCTTTCTATGTTGGTTCGGGACCTAGTACTTCTTCATGTACTATTATGCAAGTGTCCGATCCAAGCTCCTGAAATTCATTCATTGATTCTATCTTCAATGCTTATCAATATTCAGGTTGAGTTCTTCTTTTCAACTTCTAGTTCACTAATTCCATTCAACTCCAGGTTGACTGCCAATGAGTTTTGTTGTCTAAAAGAGACATTGCCCATAAACGGTCTCATTGCTAACTTCTATTGGTTGCATGAGACTCTATGCGAATATCCATGGATATACGAGGAGATGCATTTTCATATGCTTCATCTTCTTCTTTGCTTAATACTTCTTGATGTGGGCATGTACCAGCGTTAGTGTGCACTCAAACAGCTGGTTTTCTTCCTTGATGGAAAGGTGCGGTACGCATATTCTGAGGTTCCGTACCTTTTGCCAGATCTCAACTGGCTCCCCTTCTTCTTGGTGGGGGTAAATTTCGTGACTTTGAGTATGATAGTCCCTCTTGCCCTGTTTTCACCAGACGTCTCCGGTTACTTTAGGGGCATGAGGAGCCGGAGTTTCTTGTCCAATTCTTTTTGTTCGAGGCCTCTAGACAAGACGAGGGGTACCTTTACTTTCTTCGGTATCACCCTCCTTCGGTGCATTTCGTTCATGCAACTTAGTCAAACTCTTCGAAATCACAAAAGTATTTACAAAGTGGTTTGGCAGTTTTAATTCTTTATGCAAACTGCATTCACTAGTGCGGTGTAACATGCATTAGTCCCGGACTATCATATTTCCTGACATTTCCTATCTAGGGGTTCATTCTCTCCCCCTAAATGACTGGAAATAATTCTTATTTGTCAAGGAATTTAGGCTTCATAACTATCTCCGTAAAAGGTTTCCGACTTTCGGAGAGAGCCTTTTGCAATGCATTATGATAGTGGAATATGCACATAAACCAAACAGATGCAATAGCACTAGTTGCAGGATGGATGTTCATGCCGATGGTCTAAATTTGCTTTCAGAGTCCGATGTTTTCAGGACTGTACATGTCCTTTTCTACTGCGGGCATTACAACAATGATATAGCAAATATTGCAATTCATAGCTTATAGTTAGTCCGATTATGCGGATATTTGGTACTTCGTGCTGCCAGTTCACCAATCATCAAATACAATGCTAGCATTGTCCTCGCGGACTTCTGAAGATGATTTAGTGAGTTCTATTGGAGATCACATGATCTTGCTGGATCAGTCTTAGCAAATACACGGTGTCTAAGAGACACTGGATGTTTGCTGCTTCGGAAGCGCATTTATCCATACAGTACCAAATGGAAGCTACATATATTCTTCGCAATCCAGTTCGGAGATGCTAGAACAATATGCGGTTTATGCATTGATCTCCTGTCGGTGCATACTGGCATACAAATCTTCATGATTTAGGAAAAATATACATATGTGTGCTATGACCATACGAGTTGTAATATTTATGCTTATAATTCTAAGACCGAAAATGGCTGAAAATCCATTGCTAAAAGGGTGTAGCTTAAAACATCACACTTTTTAGAGCGTTCAACGTGGTTGACGGACAATAGATGCTTCTAAAAAGTGCACAATTGTTCCATAGGTAATATGACTGTGGCGCATTCTAGGCCGACAAATTCAGTTGTTGCTGCTAGCAACGGTCATAATATTTTCCGGTTCTATAGGGTCTGGAAATACCTCATTCTCTTAAAGTGTTATTTGTGGTTATGCGGACCACAATTCATTCTTTTCTTTTTATGTTTGGGTGCTACACAAAATTCAAAGCATTGTAACTATGTGCTATAAAAGAGCAACAAAATAGTAAATGCCTTAAATATGCTATTTTATACTGGAAATAATTCTTTATTGCGGGGGAAAATGTGTGTTCTACATGGGCAAAGACCATTTATTCAATCCAATATTTTATTTCACAATTGCAACAAGTGATGACAAAGTATATTGATTCAACGAGGTATTCTGGTACTTCGGATTCAATTAACTTCATAGCGAGCTTCTTGCTGGATAGCTATGGCAATTATTTATTATCCTGACATCAATTTTAGGGCCGATCCGATATAGCATAGGAGATTCTTCGTCCATAGCCATGCAAATAGGCTAGGAGCTCTCGCCCTCAATTCATGATGAGTGTGCTATTAGGATTGTCCTTTTCTTTTAATGTTCATAGTTCTAGATTGTTTCACCTTGACCTGTGTTCTATTCCCCCTTTTCCTCTTCTCCGTTGAGGTAAGTCCACCAGGCTAGCTGCTAGTGTTGAATTCATTATCAACTGCGCTAGTTGGTTTTGGAAGATAATGCTCTTCTACTGAACACTATCCCGAACGTTACGCAATTCCATTATCAACTGGTTAGGCATACTTCTTGTATGTGCACTAGTGATACTTGCGTGCAACTTTCGTCGCGTTCGGCTAGAACATTAAGAGTTTCAGCGGTATTCAATGCAAATTCGATGCATCGTGTTACAATACTCTCTCTGGGTCATCTGCTCGGTGCATCTAGTCGAAAATACCCATTCTTGCTTATAATTCTTGCTCTACGAGAGGTAGGGTATGTACCATAATCTTCTAAATGCTAACGCGCTTATTCTTCTTGCCTACTCATTCATGGGAGTAGCTTGGAGGCACTGGCGAGAGTTTGAAATGCTAGATCAAACTCATCGAGTCAATGCCTATAGCGCGATTAGATTAAGGGTACCATAGAGCTTCTTGCTCTACTATAATTTCAACATTAAAATATGTCAGAGATATTCTAGATTCGGCGAATTTTCTAATCCGTGATGCTGGTCATTTTTCGTTATTCAAAAATATGCGCAAATTAAATGCTGGTAAAATGCACAAGTGTTGCAATATAATGGTACACAAAATTCCCGCAAATAGTTTCAGTATATACTATGCAATTCTGTACATTTTATCGCAACGATATTAATTAAAAGTAATAAAAGCATCACAAATAATCAATAATCGTAAATGCGATAAATAAATTTCATAATCATATATATCAGCAATAAAGGTACCTGAAATGCGAAGTCGAGGTTAAAATTCAATGTCCCGTGGCCCCTTTATGTGAGAATATGATATTTCAATGGATTTTGCAAATTCCGAATAGATTCAGCGAATATCCCTATCGAAGGAATATATAGGTATTTTCTGAGAAATACAAGATCTTACACGCGAAAGTTCAATTGCACGGAAAGTCCCGCGTAAATCTCAAATAATACAGGGGGTTTTATGAAAAATCACCAAATTCTTTCCCTTTTTTCCTTTCTTGCCCTTTTTTTTTCTTCTCCTTTCCTTTCTTATCCCTTTCTTCCGCCGAGGGCGCCACCTGCCATATGCCGGCTTGCGGGCCGCCGCGGGCCGGCCATGCGGCACGGAGGCCAGGGCGGCGCGGGCGGCCGAGGCGGCGCGGTGGCCGCGCGGAGCAGGCGCGGCGAACGGCGGCCAGAGGCGCGCGGCGGGCGGCTCAACGGGGACGTGTCGGCGCGGCGGCGTTCGAGGCCGCGTGGCGACAGCGCGAGGAAAGGCGCCGCTCGTGGAAAACGCGAGCGCGGCAGCCGTGCCGTCGGCGCGGCGCAGGCTCGGTGGCCGTGCTAGCGGCGCAGCGAGGGAGTGGCTGGCGCGGCTGTGCTGTTGGCGCGGAGGGTGGTCGTGCGGGGCGGCGCCGTGCGAGGCGCGGCGGCGGCGGCTCGCGGTAGCGCGCGCGGCTGACACGACAGCGGCGGCGGTGCCGTGCGGGCACTGCCGGCGGCGGTTCGCAGCAATGCATGCGACGGCGTGGCTGTGGGCGGCGGCGGCGGCCATGCGGCGCGGGCCGGCGGTGGCTTGAGCGCAACGCGGCCATGGTGCAATGGCTGGCCGGCACAGCAGCCTACAGCGGCGTATGTTCCTTTTTTGTTTTCTTTTGCTCTTCTTCTTTTCTTGGTTCTGCTTCTTTTCTTTGTCCTCTCCGTTTTGCTGTTGCTATCATGGCGGCCGGCGTGGGCTTGCCGTCGGGCACGATGCTAGTGTGCAGCACGTGGCTAGTGCATGGCCTCGTCGCACGTCGCGTCGTTCTAGCGTGGACGTGGCACCGGGTGCATGCCGGCGCGGGGCGCGTGTTCGCGGCCGTGGCGCGGGTTCGCCGCCATGCCGTGTTGCGGCACGCCAACTCCGTATCTGTCTACCGTGATTTTCACCAATCGGCATACACCGGCGACTCCAAGTCGGCTGTGGTGGATTTCGTCGGGAACGACAAAAACGGAAAGAGAACAGGGAGAGGGATTTGTTTTCGCGATTGAATCAGCGAAATGCAAAACGGATCTACCAGTTCTTACCCTTCTTCTTCCTCGGTCTCCGGGTGATAACGTATTACGCAACCTTCCTGCTACACGAAGTAGTCCAAGAGGATCCCATAATTCTATAAAAGTGGAGACAAAGATATGAGGGTGTGGCATCCTTTCTCATTCACCCATTGCATTCTAAGTGTACAATCCTCCTTTCTACTCCTCTATTTATAACCATCCTCTCTTCCACCTTCCATGTTTAGTGATAGGCCCAATTAGTGAGTAACCGGGCTGGGCCTTCATGGGCCGACGGTTTTCTAACAATATTGAAGTTTGTCCGGACTCAAAGTATCTTCTAGCTCGTAAACCACTGGCTCCTAGCTTGAAGATATAAAGTCAATAAATGGCATTAGAAGATATACTTCAAGACACAAGAATCAGTTTAGTGAATACTATCATTTTAATTAAGATAGGGTGACCAAGAGCAAGGAAACAACAAAGTAGAATATCATAACAGATTTAGTTCAAGATTATACTCTTCTACCATGTCTACTTGACTACTTTCCTAGTAGTCTATATAAGCAAATTAAACTTTAGGAGCATATGCCAAAACAAAAAATAACGAAGCTAAGATAAGAGAAAAGCTCCCTCTCCCTCCCTCATGGCTCTTGTAGTCGCATCGTCGATGACGATGGCGGCGCTGATCATCGCCGCGGTGGCGCCGACGACGGCGACCGCGAAAGGATTCCACCTGGGCAACTGCGAGCCAACAGTTGGGCATCCGTGCGACCGCGACAGCTGCGGGAGCCAGTGCTTCGCCTTGGGCGGCGACTCCGACAAGTCCTACTGCGACGGCGACGGCAACTGCTGCTGCCCGGCGAAGAACATCCTGCAGTGCGAGGATTTCGAGAATTGCGGCAGGCGATTCTCCGGTTGCAGGGAGCTGTGCCAGCTTGACTGGGACCTCAGCCCGTCGGGAGCCTACTGCAAGGACGGATTGGGCAGCGCTAAGGAGAAGTGTTGCTGCCGCCCCAACGCCACTGAAACCGCCACCGCCGTGTCCTCCTCGACGACTAGTTCTATCTCTATCAATAATGAAACATTGTTTGCTTGATTATATATTTATATTATGTGTACTTAGAGCAGATGCAATAGCAGGCTATAAGCCAGCTATAAACATATTTTAAAGAGATAAAGGAATAGAGAAGAGCAGTGGGCTTAGGGCACCCACAATGGTTATCTATATGCTCTCTACAAGATATCCATGTCAGCATATTTTCCTACTTGGAAGGTATTAAATGAAGAGAGAGAGCAAAGTTATCTACTAACTTAGAGATAGTCTATAGAGAAAAACGAGGCAATGCATGAGAGATCTATAGATACCAATGTAGACATACTATTAAGGTGGTTTACTATTAATCGAGTCTATTGCTGAGATGTACATGTTTTATAGAGAGCACCTTACTTTACCATTGCGGGTGCTCTTAGCCAGCTGCAGCACCGACTCCAAGACGTAATGTGTGTATGATAGGTAGGACCAGATATTAATAATATAATAAGCAATTATTGTATGAATTAGCTATTACATTAGCTATAGATGATTTGGAGCCAGTAGTTGGCTACACTATTAAACTTGCTCTTATTGATCGAGTTTTGATTTGGTTGATGGGGAATAAAAATGCTCCATGCATGTAGTGTGTAGTACTAGATAAGCTAGCCCGGCCATTTTAAGGTACTGTGTTCCATGTTTACCTCTATCTCAATGGTGGTAATTAAGAGATTTTGATAAATCCAGCCCATGATCATTCTATGTAATGTGTAGTACTATTTGCTTATCTTAATCAGTAAATAACAGAAAAAAGAAAATCATCAGGACATTAATGCACTCTTACCAAATTAACTGTGCATGAAAGAGTAATTAGGCTCCACCAATTTGGAAACTAACAAACAGGAAATAATGCTCTGGCATATTCTAAATAAATGATATAAAATGCTGTGCTAAATCCACGAAAACAATTAAAGTATCTAAAACAAATTTGTTCTTGAAACAAATGATCAGGAATGATGATTTGAAATCTCAAATTTAAGAAATATGACATAAATTAAATTTTGTTCCTATATTAACCTCTGTCAAAAAAAAAAAAACCTAGTACACCATGTGAATATATAGTTTGAACATACTTCTCCTTGGCACTAAGTAAAAAGCTTTGCCCATATAACTTCTAGACAATTCTCAGATGTCGATTTATGTATCCTATAATAGTATGTTTACACTATATATAGAGTTTCCACTACATTTTTTCCTATTATCACGGTGCGGATGGCGCGGCGAGATGGGGATAGCACGATGGAGTAGCATGTCCGCTTGTTGGCAAATCGGTGAGATCACCTTAGCATTGCAAACACATAGCTTCTTGCACCCGCTTTGAGTCATTGGGTGAAAAGATCAAATAGCTGGGAAGGACCCGGTGTATTTTGTATATGACTTTCTAGGTGTATCTTAGGAAGAAAATGAACTCCTTTTTATATTGGCATATATTATATTTTTAAAAATTGCTTCAATGATTGGATTCTTGTTTTCCGTTTAGTTGAATGCTTCTTAATTTCATCTTCAGATGAAACATTTGACAGTATGGATTTATAGATCTGTGTGATATTCGATCCCTCATCTTGACCATAATATTCTCCCATGAATTTAGCAATTTTTCAATGAATCAAACAAGATATTTTTGTTTGACCTAACACGAAATATTTCAAATTCAAACATTATCTTCAAAAGTAAGAACATGCATATACTAAACATATAAATTCATTGAAAAAATGAAAAAGTACGTTTTACCCCCCTGAACTATTTGGGTCGTTCGAATTACCCCCTTAGACTCTAAAACCAGTTATTTTACACCCCAAATTTTTCAAACCGGCCAAATTACCCCCCTAAGTCAATCCGGGGTGGTTTTGGTTTGACGTGGCGCACACGTGGCACTAGTTTGATTGATGTGGCAGTCCAACATGGAAATAACAATAATAAAAATGGTGGGCCCTACCTGTCAGGCACCTATTCTGATTATACGAGAGAGTGAGAGAGGGCAGAAGGGGTGTGGGCGGCGGAAAGACTTATGGTATCTTAGAGTTTATTGGAGATAAGAGTCGTGTCCGATATGGACATAGTTTGTAATTTCCGGGTATAAATAGATCCCGAACCTCATGTAATCAATTAACACACACGTTCAATACAATCTCGGCGCATCGCCACCCTTTTTGCTTTAGTTTTGTTTCGACGAGTTCTTGCTTTCGGGTTGAGCTGCATCGGTTTCGATCTTGTTATGACGGCTTGCGTTCTCGGGATTAGTGCTTCCATTTTTATGATACTCTAATCTTGTTTATGTAATTCGTCGAGTTATCATATATCTTACATAATCTCTAGCAATATCGCTATCTAACCTACAATCGGCTAACATCTGTCGGTAGAGGGCAGCCGATTAGGTTAGACATCGATGTTGACTTAGATTATATAGGATATCCACCACTCTCTGAAACTTCCAGCGGCTTGATTGTCTAGATATTGTTCTTCTTTTCATACTTAATGCTGCATCAGTTGAGTTTGATCTATTAAGTCGTGCTTAGAATATCAATCTCTAGCCTGTCTTCTGGTTGCCGATTAGGGTAGTATCGGGGTTTCAGGCGATCTTACCTGATTTAACTATATTCGCTTTACATGCTTCATTGATATGTTAAATCTGCCCTTTATGTTAAGATCTTGTTGCATTTAAGTATATTAGGCCTTTGTTTGGTATATTTTATTTGCTTTAATATCTTAATATAGAGTGGTATCAGAGTATTAGCCGGTATATGCTAGATCTATCTGATCGGCTATGCTATGCACATATATAGTCCCATTATTAATATATATTTCAATATAAGTGATTTATACTGTCTCGCATGACGATCGATCTATCCCAATCACTTGACTTAAGAATATATCGATATGAGGAGTATATATTGTTAATATCTACAGCCGATTGAGTAGATTTAGTTCCTTCTTAATTATTCGTGACTGCCGATCGATACATATATGACATCGGCCCAAAGATAAATGTGTCATCAGCACTTAGCCGATCGGCTATCGTTTATGGATTTAACCACGGTTTCTTTGTGTTTATTTCTTGTTGATTGCAGGATCAAATCAACTAGCACGCTAGCATACCCAAAGGCGAGTTTTGGACCTGCACTGAAGTTAAGCAAATCTCCCAGGCCTCGTGTTTTTCATCAACACCAAGCCATCCTTGAATCCCTGTGAGCACTATATGCATTCTGTAGTGGTGGTTTGCTGAGTACGGTTGGTACTCACCCTTGCTTAATTAAATATTTTAGAAGGAGAAGTCGGAGCCGACTTATACGTGTGCCATGCTGATGAAGAGGTGTCGAAGACGGTGGAGTAGGGACCTAGGTTCACCAGTCGCTGCCTGTGGAATAAGATGGATCGTCGTTGCTTCGCTTCCACTACCATATCTACTTCTTTGGATATTTGGTCTTGTAGATGACCATACTTGGTCAATTTGGGTGCCACTCGGGCAACCCTTGTATTATTAATGTATTGTAAAGCCTGTATAATGATGTTAGCTTTGTGATATACAACATTGTCATGTGTATACCATCTACTGATCCAGGGAATGGTATTGTAATCACATCGGGTTTCCTGTGTACAGAACCAGAGGCCGACACATTAACGTCGCTTTGCCCTCGCAACTAACACCGGCCCACCACCCGTTGCTGACCCTGGGCTCCAGCTGCAGTATCGCCATCTCACCGCACCCTTGTCCACCATCCATCGTTGATCAGTCACCTACTAGGCAAACCGTATAAGCCCGATCCTCCACTTCCCTCTCCGAGCGCCATCCTTCCCCCCACTCCCACCCCCAAAGCTCTATCCCTATCTTTAACACTAAACCTACCCCTAAACCAAACCCGATTTACGTTCACGAGATGAAAATCTTGGGCACGGTCGCGGACTAGCCTTCCCCTGGAGAGTAATTCGTTTTCGCGATTAGATCGGCGAGATGCAAAATGGATCTACGTGTTCTTACCCTTCTTCTTCTTGGTCTCCGGTAGAACGTCGTGCTGATAACGTATTATCCAACCCCAGTGCTATATCCGTAGTCCAAAGGGGTTGCATAATGTCTACAAAAGTGGAGACACAAGATATGAGGGTGTGACATTCTTTCTCATTCACCCATTGCATTCTCAAGTGTACAAAACCTCTCCTCCAACCCTCTATTTATAGGGCAATGCCTTGCCCACTTTCCATATTAGTGATGGGCCCAATTAGTGGGTAACCGGGCCGGGCCTTCACGAGCTGGCGGTTTCCTAACAATTATATGGATGTGACGGAGGTGATCACTCGATGTGAGTGTATGTCGGAAGATGGGTGGAGACATGAGCGCCACCCGTAACACAAAACCTTTGCGAAAACTAAAAACTTAATTTAACAAAATGATTTCGACTGGGCAGCATGAATACAATATGGGTGGTTCTGGAAACGGCAAGTCACCAACCCCAGTCAATTAAGGACCGAGTCAAGAAGCTATGCAGGAAATGAAACGAGTACGACCGCATTTCTCCAATGGGTATAGACCCAGCGGACTAAAAAATCATTGTGGGGTGGCACCCTAGTCGTGGTGGTTCTGCAGTGGTGACGATTGTGATGGAAGTGTGGATCGATTGGATCGATCGTTTGAATGCCGAGGCAAAAACCTAAAATGCACCTAAGTATATTGTTATATATATTGTATACCCCCTTTTATTATCTCGGGAGCGCCAGGACTCCCTTCATTGCTGGCTCGAGGTGTTGTGTTGTGACGGGAGTGCAATGGGGATCTATAGTCGTTGGAGCGGGTGCCGCAATGCGAGGATGACTGAAAAAACGGGACGTGACAAGTCTCATGTGTTGGGACTAGGCTCATGTGTTGGGCAAGTCGCGGAGTGCGGGATTAAAAGCATACATCCACTGCAGTGTGAGTAAAACAAATCTATTCGAATAGACGTGCTCGCAGTTAATGAGCGTCGGGACTTGTACTACTCTTGACTAGCCTCATAGATTTTAATCTTGCTTAGATTAGGAAAAGAGGTGTGACCTTGCCCAATGAGTGGGAAGGTCATAGTGATGAAAAATGTGGGAAAATTAGTTGTGAGGGCAAACCGGACCAAGCGAGGCTTGGGGAAGGTGGATGAACCCTCACAGATTAATGAACCAAGTGTTAACGACCAAATTTGGTAATATCAGTATTAAAGATGGAGATTAGATCAAAGCGGAATTGAAGACGAAGATCGATTCGAAAACAGAGTAAGAATCAGCTGGAATCCAAATCGGCTGCGATCAGGATCGGCTGAGTCCGAGTCAGACTGGGTAAGCCGATACAGCCGATTCCGATAATACGACTTGGTGTACGACATCGGGTTGAGTTGATATGCTTCAAGATGATTGCCACGCATGGATAGAGTCCTGAGAAGGCAATTGTATCTATTAATTAGGATATTTTATGTAATTTCCTTAGTGATATGTTTGGGCAAAAGTCTGCCGTAAAGACTTATGGTATCTTAGAGTTTATTGGAGATAAGAGTCGTGTCCGATATGGACATAGTTTGTAATTTCCGGGTATAAATAGATCCCGAACCTCATGTAATCAATTAACACACACGTTCAATACAATCTCGGCGCATCGCCACCCTTTTTGCTTTAGTTTTGTTTCGACGAGTTCTTGCTTTCGGGTTGAGCTGCATCGGTTTCGATCTTGTTATGACGGCTTGCGTTCTCGGGATTAGTGCTTCCATTTTTATGATACTCTAATCTTGTTTATGTAATTCGTCGAGTTATCATATATCTTACATAATCTCTAGCAATATCGCTATCTAACCTACAATCGGCTAACATCTGTCGGTAGAGGGCAGCCGATTAGGTTAGACATCGATGTTGACTTAGATTATATAGGATATCCACCACTCTTTTTGGTGAGGAAGAAAACAAATCATAGCACACACATATGTAAAAGAATTTGTTCCCACGACCTCCATTTTACCGAAATAACATGTTACAGAGAGATTTTTGAAAGTTACATACAAGTTACACTATAGTTACAGTGTAATTACATGCAAATTACAGTGTAATTACACTACGATTGTACTGTAATTACATCTGTCAAATTTTTGGGGAAAAACTTGTCGACAAATATATAGCAAAATCGCCTCCGAATATCGTCCGAATCCTGATCAGGTCGACAACATTAGGAACTGAATTCAGAGATGACAATATGCTGTATTAATTCACACACACAAAAATTCATCATAGAAAGAGCCTCTAAAAAAATCTCTTTTTTTTCAGATTGTTCACTTAATTCAGATTCTAATGTACTAGCTCAAAATTTCAGTTAGATATTCAGAATTAACTCGTATGGATTTACCAGTGTCTCATTATATAGGTGGTGGCATCTGAACAACACCTCATCGTGGATAGAGATTTCAGAAGAAAACCTCAAATACTCCAGGAGCCGGTTAATGAGTAGAACGAACGCCATTAATTTTTGCCGATTTTAAGTCGGTTAATCTGATTGGATCAACAGCTCAACACTAATAACATTGATCTACCAATACCATTTCTTAATGCCTTTTACGTACAATTAGGTTGTCGATTAGTTGGCACAAATACAGAGCCCTGATCTGTATCACAAACGATCACTTCTATTAGGCCCACACACCATTTTTTGTCTCATCTGCTATATATGTTAATATAGTTACGTCAGTGTTAAAACATGTCTAAATATATAAGCAAGGCATTGCGTATGCTGACAGCATCTGTAATTGTACACCATTTTCTGTGGCTAGGAGCTAGTAGTTTAAGATAAATAAAATTCATGTGTAATTGTACACTTTTTTTTTCCTGTGGCTATGGAATTTCTGCCCTTTTCTTCACGACCTATGCAGATGTTTAGGGAACTGTTTTAATACAATGACATTGCATCATGATTGATTAAGCAAAGAGCAGGTACCTGCATTTTAGCTGTCCATTTAAAATTTAGTTTAGGCTGTAACTGCTCCCGAAGTACACAAGATCTCGATTAAGAAAGCATCATTTTCCTCTGCATTTGGTCGCATCAAATGAAGATATTCCTGCGGATATCCATAGTTCTCTTCCTTTTATATTTTAGCTCGAATGAGCAGAGTCAGTAATTTATATCCGAGTTGAATGATTGAACTGCATCTTGCACATGTTTGTTGATTGTGAAAGTGCAAAAATTAATATAGCTAGCTTGTTATTCTGCCGTATAAGTATGCTCTGGTCTATAGTTTAATTCATAGCCATGAATGAAAAATAACTAGTTTTATAAACCATACGATATTTACTTGCATTGCTTAATTATTAATTAATCATGGCTATCGTATCACATTAGGTTAGTAAGGTGTACACATGTGTTTGAATTACATTTGATGTCTGGGTTTGTTACGTAAGTTCAGAGCAACTTAATTCATTTCTTAATTAATCAATGTCTCTTCTGCACTACATTTGTCTCGGTACTTTTCTTAAGATTACTCTAAAAACTAGTACTACCATCGCATTTACGTCATGTTGTAGCGTGTTATAATTAAGATTAGATAGGGTTTGTTCTTAGTTCACATCTATCATAATACGAAGGTAATGGCACAATTTAAATTAGTTGGCATATAACCGTGATATATACGTGTGAGGGTTTGAGATAAGGAGAAAAGGGAAAATTAAGAAGATACGTAAAATGAGGTAAGTCATTAGCATATGATTAATTAAAAATAGATTCATATGATTTTCTAAAAATAACTTTTGTATATGGCACAATTTAAATTAGTTGGCATATAACCGTGATATATACGTGTGAGGGTTTGAGATAAGGAGAAAAGGGAAGATTAAGAAGATACGTAAAATGAGGTAAGTCATTAGCATATGATTAATTAAAAATAGATTCATATGATTTTCTAAAAATAACTTTTGTATATATTTTTTTTCAAAAAAAGAACACCCTACAGTTCGGGAAGCTTACGCGTGAGAATGAGATAAATATTATCTTTTTGTCCATTGATCAAACGTAGAGTCACTAATAGCTCCATCGTCTCGCTTATGTTTATGCCTTCAAGCGAAAATTAATTTAAATTTTGAAACCTAGTTTCGAAACCTAGCGAAAATGTTTTATGAATAAATTATTTTTGCATGGTTGCTGATAAGTCGTACAGATAAATATATAGCATAAGCGAAACGATGGGACTATAATTAAACTTGTGATAAATACAGCACAACACCAGTTGAAACTCTTTGGTGATCAGCTTTTGCTCAAACCAGCAACCTAAAGAAAGTATTGCACAAACAACGGAAAACATCGTTACACATGGAATCACCTCATATAGCGGTAGAGTGGGGTGCGTGATTTTAATTTGTTGGACAATTTTTTAAGCTAAAACAACGGTCTTTTATGAACGGAAGGAGTACATAATTGTTATGTTTTTTTCTAACAGAATATCCGGTTTGCGCAATAACAACGTGCCTTGTGCCTTAATTACGCATGCACACACCGTAACACTGACTACCGATTAGCTAGTTAGACAAGCTTTCACACATCATTTTCACAAGGCAGCGAATTTCTGGTTCTGATTAGCTAGCTTAGGCAGATACATATTATTATCAAGTCAAAATAGTTGTCACCTGCTAGCAAGGGTCACATCTAGGATGTGAATCGGCGAAATGGAATGGGAATCAAGCCAATGAACACTTTACCTACCCGATCCTTGCACAGAGATTATGGAAAACGACTTGAGAGAGATGACATGTCAACTTGATTAATTGATCTATTAGTTACCAAAATTAATATTGGGCGACATTTGCACACATGTAGTACTATATGATTAGATCTTAGTCTTATGTAGACGACCAATTAATCAATCATATCTAATAAACTAATGTAATAGCTTTGACCTCATCTTTGAATATAAACTGACACTTCAGCATCTGGTCAAAAATAAGTAAATTAACCATCTTGAGTAAACACAACGAATTTGTTCTTAAGAATATCCGTTTTGAACCTTAACTACTCCAGGACTGGGCCAACAAAATATTAATATGCATGAAATGAACTACAATTACTCTACTATTTATAGTTGAACGTGCGTATCAGCCGGAACTAGATACAAGTGTTCCTAGATATGATTATTACAAGTGGCTAGTGATTAGTTAAATTGTTGAACCTTTGGCCATACATTATTTTTTTTAGAGGACCATACATTAACTAAGTATAATCATCTATAAGCCAGGGAGAATATGGTTTCACTGTATTCCCTTACCAATGGAACTTAGACTAAAAAACGTCCGAAAACATTTCCTAATTAACCTCAATCTCCAAATACCCTAACTTACTCCCTCATGGCAACCTAGCTCAATGTTGATTTTTTTTTTTAATTCAAGGATCCGTTTAATGGTTTCTCTTTAAAAATCAGTACATCACGAACACAGACGCTCACAACTCACGCATATTCGTCCATATGAACACACACGACTAGACTAGAATATCCTAATTAAGATTGATGAAGTCATTACGAACGCCTCGTTATCGACGGACACGTATACGTCAACTACCACCGAAAAAATAATTAGCCATAAATACAACAATCCATATTACGTACATAAGATCAACAAATGGCACTACAGTATTAATTAAGACTGTCTTGTTCAATAAAATCTAAAAAGAAAAGGAAATGATTATAGTACCTTCTTAATGGAAGGAGATGGATTCACAACAGTAATGGTAAGCTGAACGGTTGGGGGTAATAAGGAATCAAATGATTAGCACCAGCGTTGTATTTGGTTATTTACTGAAATCTCCTGTTGGGGAGATGGTTGTATTGTTAGGGCATGTATCTCTTTATTGTCATGCAAGCATATTTGGTGATGTGGAAGAGAGAGAAAGAAGAAAATAGAAAGATGGTTGCTACGCATAACAACAGCATAGAGTCGACTCTTATCATTTATTAGGAAATTTTTTATTGCATTGAGTCTAATAAAGGAAAGATGACTAGTAAGAAAGTATTTTGGTATATTAATGATTAGAGACCGTATTGTCTTAACTATTGTAACGTAATAGCCTCTAATTAACGTAGAGACTATATCGGTCTCTACCTTTGTACTTGCCCTTAGTGTGGATGATTTAGCATATATAATTTGGGGATATTATAGTTGGTTTCCATTTGTGTATGCAGCGAAATTTGGCATGTAATTTCATCTGTTCTTATTTTTTTTAAGACAAAATTGCATGTATTTCTTTCGACACTTTCTCCACGACTCTCCTTTTTGCTGGCACCGAGGGTGACCGTGACACTAGTGATCACCTAGGGTGTTTTTGGTTGCTCGCATCATGCTAGCCTGGCTCGTATGAGTCAGGATGACTATAGCCTGGCTGAGTACATCCTAACGAGGTTGTTTGGTTGGCTGGATTGGTTGATCCTGGTTGTAGCGAGATGTTGTTTGGATGAATGTATGAAATGATCTTGTATTGAAGATATTTTGTTTGGTTGGTTGCAAAAGGGTTTGAGTTCAATCACCTCTTTTTGAGTGGTGAGATTACCAGAATTCAACGTATCAAATTTCATTGTGAAAAGATAGGAAAAAAAAGCAATTCGCACCTCAGCAGAAAAAATACCATCCGTTGTATGCACATATATCGTACTTCCTTCGTCCCATAATATAAGGGATTTTGATTTTTTTCTTGCACTGTTTGACCACTCGTCTTATTAAAAAAATTGTGTAAATATAAAAACGAAAAGTTGTGCTTAAAATACTTTGGAAAATAAAGTAAGTCACAAATAAAATAAATAATAATTTCAATTTTTTTTAATAAGACGAATGATCAAACAGTACAAGTAAAAAGTTAAAATCTGTTATATTACGAGACGGAGGAAGTATCTTATACCAACTTGGTGAGACAAAAAAAAAAAAAGAAAAGGAGGAAAAAAAAGGTAGCGTTGACGAGCAGCATTCTTTTTTTATTCTAATTATGAGGTTTCACATTCATCACCAGACCTTGCCCAGTACAACTGATTCACAAGTGTAGCAACTTGCAAATAGGGGCTGATCCAACGTGAGTGTGGGGGACTCAAAGTCCCTCCTAAGGCTGAGTTCTTTCCCCGATTTTTTCAACTCACCTCTCTCGTTTTTCATGTGTACGCATTTTAAACTGCTAAACGGTGTGGTTTTACAATAGTTTTCTATACGAAAGTTGCTTTAGAAAAATATTAATTCAGTCTTCAAGTTTTTTTAAGCTAACACTTTAATTAATCATGCATTAAACAGTCGCTTTATTTTGCGTGCATGAGAAGGAGGGTTCTCAACCCATATGCTCTCGAACGCAGCCCAAGTCCTACCCCATTGCATGAGAAAAGGAGAGAGGGAAGGGGGGAAGAAGACTGGATTTTTCACAATTTAGTTTTTTGAAAAACTTATTTCACAAATATATCACTAAAAAAACTTATCCAAGAAATGGTTCTTTTTGAGACGCGTCGCTGGCGCCGCCCCTGCCACCGTGGCAGTCAGATACTGACGTGCCAGGAGGAGCGTGCTAGCCTCGCCGCCCCCTCCCCCCCGAGCGCCCCCCCCTCTCTCCCCTCTCCTCAAATTCACTCAAGATTATATCGGTAGGAGACTTCCTGTTTTTCGTTGTTTTTCCTATAGTCAAAAAACCAAAAAAAAGTTTGTTACATTGCCTTTTTTTACATTCTATAAAAAAATTGGTTTGTTGAGTTTTTTTTTTTTTTACATTTGAGTGTCCTTCCTTAAAAAAGGCATTCATACGACTCGGAATCAGACAATTTATATATCCATGGATATGTAAAAAAAAATTACATCCGATTCTCCCCCGCTTTTGGGTTTGGCAAATTAGAAATTCCAATTTCGCTTGCAAGTTGTGTTTCGAGGCGAGAAGCTTTTCAGTTGAGCTTGGAAAATTCTATAGGTCACATATTTCATTCATTTGAGTTTAATTTTTCTATGATTGGTTCTTATGTGCTCTTCATGTGAAAAAATATATAAAAAAATAAAAGAAAAAAAAAGTTGCACATACTCCTCTACACTATAGAGGAGAGGAAAAAATGGCGTGGGTGGGGGTAGGAGGGGGGCGGCACCAACCTCATTGGCACGCTCCCCTGCCATGTCAATGCGACCCGCTATGGTGGCAAGAGGACAACGCAGTGACTCTGGCGTCCAAAAAGGACCATTTATAGAATAAGTTTTTTCAGGGTCTATTTGTGAATAAGTTTTTATTTACATCTGATGACAATCAACTCTCTTACACATGGTATTAATGAACAGTTAAGCACTGCGTAGCTTCTATGCATTACTATGGAAAAATGTACTCTTGCATGTGTGCAAATTTGGTTGTTTGTCACGTTGCATTCCAGCGATTTGATGAATGGCTTTCTTCAAGTTCATATCATTCGTATCAGTTGCTTATGGCTAACTATAAGCCGTAACAGCTTATCAATGTTAAAAAAAATATAAGTAAAACTTTTATATAGGTGTCCTAACATTTAAAAGTCGAAGCTGATAAATTTTAGCGTTGGCTTATAAGCCATAGGAAAGAGGTCCTCAGCCACTTTTCAGGTTTTCAAGGAATAGAAGAATTTATTCGTGTATCATCGCTTTATATACAAACCTGCCGAGATTTGCGGCTCCTGGAGATTTTTGAGCTGGCGTGGCCACCCGCGCGTGCGCGACGCGTCAGCGAGGCGCTGGATGGCGGGTGGTTTTCGCGAGCTCTCGCGCGTCGTGTCGTCGCTGGTGATTTTGCAGAAACAACCTTCATTTACTTGATAATTTGTTATAGGTCCCTGGTCCTTAGTTTCAAACGTTGTGCGTTCTTACTTAGAGGACCTCTTAAGAAAACAATATTCTATTGAGAAGCGAAAAAACGGAAAATTGAACCCGCGCTCTGAAAACTAGAAGTTTAGGGGTGTTTTTTTGCAAAACAAAAACAACCCTCACCGCCTTTCCCCAAACCCTAGCCGCCACCATTCCTCTGCCTCCTCTCCTCCTCCGCTCGCTCTCTCTTCTGCCCAAGCGACGGCCGCCGCCGCCGCCGCGTGCCGTCCCCCTCATCCTCTTCTTCCCGCAGTTGGCGACCTCCCCCGCGCACTCCTATTGCGAGTCGCTGCTGTCGCTGCGCCGTCGTCCTGCCATCGCCATCCTCTCGCTCTCCCGCGCGCCGCATCCGCCAACGAGGAGGCCGAGACTGTCGGATCCGGTGACTCCGGCCTCCTCGCCGGCAGATCCGGCCGCCCTGAAGCGAGGGGAAGCCAGGAGCCGCCTTCTACTCTTCTCCCTCTACGCCCGGCATGCCCTCTCTCCCTCTCCTCTCCATCCTGTTCATTTCCGGATCAAGCGGATGCCTGCGATTAGGTGGCCACGGACGTGTGTGTGGGACGTCGAGGAGACGGGGAATCGCTGGATCCAGGAGGTCGGTGACCGATTTGGAGAAGGAGCAGCATGATCTGTGGCATTGGCGTCCCGTTCCGGACAGCGGCGGTTCCCAGTACAGCGGGTGCTGCTGGATCTGCCGGCATGGAGGGCTTCTCGTCAGCTCCATCCTACATCTTCTTTTGCCTTTTTGGAAGGAGGTGAGGAGAGGAAAGTTTCCTCTGGAATTTCATACTGCATGTTATATCTTTGCCAAGTTGGTGGTCTTAGTGTGATACTTGTGATTAATTTTGGACCGATGAAGATATGTGTATTTGAATTTTTCCTTGCAAGTTTAAATCAGTGTAACACTATGAATGTGAGCGTGTGAAGGCAGCTTTGTAGTGAAGCTTTGTTAGCTTATGCGAAGCAGTTGAGGGCATCGCGCTGGGTTCCTAGAGGATGCTGCCACCTCCATGACTCCATCCCCTTGCGTCACAGTTGTGCTGCCCTGCTGGTCCTCTGGCACGTCATCTGCCACCACAACCAGGTTTCATCTCCACCGAATGTGACCCCACTTTGATGGCGGCGAGCTTGCTTTGGTAGTGTTGCTGTCAATTGGTTGTGCATTTCTTTAAGGGGTTCATCTACGATCCATTGTTAGCATGCTGATGACTTTAAATTACAAATGAGTTAATGCATAAGATTCTTGTTTTCCAAGTATAAGAAATTGATATATCTTTTGTTGAAGTACGAGTATGCTGATTTGTTCCAGCAAAATATAGCAATGTACAATATTTTTTGTGGATAATTTGATAATGCTTCATCTAAACGTAGTCATGCATCTTCATCAAAATAGATTGTGGCTTTGCATTTTTTAGTTTGTCATTACTAATTATGCCCCTTGAAGGTAGTGACTTCTATAAAATTAATTTATAACAAGCATGTTTGTAACTTGACATTAGTGACCCTTTTACATGCAGAATCTGAGACTAAACCTTATACACTAATTACTACTACTTGCTAGCTATATATACTGTTGTAACACAAATATACAAGTGCATTTGATAAAGGTTATATAGGTCTGGATCAGAACTGTATATTACTGTTGCACCAAAAATAAAATTAATGAACTGTAATTTTCTCTGTATTAATTTTTGATGTGGATTATAAAGCTCGCTATGCGTCTGCTCTTTTTGCACTATAGAAAATCAATTTATCTCAATCTGTTGCACAATCCATCTATAGCTTCAATTCTATTTTAACTATCTAATATCCCACACGTCAATCAGCTGCTGCATTACAATGGATTTCATTATTGCTTTGCGAATAATATTAGAAGAACCAAAGAAAACATGATGGATTGGTGCAAGATCAAAGGACTGGCATAGCTGTCCACTTCTCTTTATTCTTGTAGGCTTTAGCTGATGCAATGGTTTCACAGTAGCAAAACTAGGCTATGATAGGCTGATGCTTGCCTTACACGCCAAGACTCTAGGTGACACCAACATAGTAGATCAGAACAAAGGATGCCAGCATTGGTGCCATCCTCCAGGAGGAGAAATGGCACCACTGGCAACCAGTTTGGCTGATCGTTGTTCGTTGCCTACCTTGAGTTCACCGTTTAAATTATATTTGACATGTTCTTTACGGAAGTGAAAATTTAGTTGATTGTCTGTTTACCAAATAGGCACATATTCTTAGTTCTATAATTTGGTTGTTTGTGAACAAGAATTCTGTTGCAAGTTATAGCTGAAGATTGGTAACTCTATAAAAAAATAATTATCATGACATAATAGACATTAACTCTGAACATATATAAATATACATGACATCCCCACGATGTGCAACAGAATTTAACTTGATATAAAAAATATAGATTGATGTTACATTGTTTTCTAATTTGCATTCAGTAATGCCTATGATATTTTACAAATGTAACTGACTTGTCCTTCAGATGCTTCTCATGTTCTACATTGGATGCATCCAGTTTTTATTGCAGCTCACTTTGAATCTTCTACCTAATGCTTCTAATATTTATGCCCTTTTTTTATTTAATATGTGATGATTAAGTAATGCTTGGACTAGCATATAAAGATTGGCTTGATTAGGGTCCTAAAATTAATTGAAGTTTTTCTTTGAAACGACTAATGTTATTATTTGCTCTTGCCATAGAAGTGGTTTTTCAGGACTCTGATAATATAACTATTGGTTTGGGATGATAAAGCTTCAGTTTAGGACGATGGGCGCTGCCCTGTAGGTTAAAATCCCATTTTAACTAAGTTATGTATTATTTGACTAGCTTGCACTTTCACCCTCTTCCTTTAAACATACTGATAGTATCTGCTCATAAAATTATTGTGCTTGCTATGATTTAGGTATTAAAATCACATACTACCTTTTATGATCTATGTAAAAGATGTACACCAGAAACCAATAGGTTAACTTGACAGATTGACCTTTACAATCCTACAATACCGTCCATTCCAACTTTCTTTGCTGAATAAATATGCTGCTGTGTGCATTATTTGGTTCACATTCCTGATTATGAGAAAATTACTGAAAACAGTTTGGATTGTTTACCTGTTTGTTTTTTTAGTAGTGATAAATCATTAATTTGCTTTTGGTTGGTACCTTTTGTGCCCCCCCCCCCCCGCTATTTGAGATGTTTAATTATTTCCTCACATTGGGCTAAATTTGTACCTACTGGTGGTCCTTCAGTTAATTCATTCACAGATTACTTGACATCGGCAATTGCTTCATTGATTCTTACAATCTGAATATATACCAAAAAACAACTATGTTAACTTGTTTTTTTTACATTCAGAAAAAGAACATTCTAGGAAACAAGGATGCTTAATTGTTCTAATATTGTTGAGTAGTTAATGCCATAAGATTATTGACTGTCATTATTGACAAAAAAAAAATTGTATTTTTGCAGCACTTCTCAGGCAGCTATGTACACAGGGGAAGCAATTCATCATAGCAAAAAATATGTCTCTTCCATTTGCACATCAACAAAAGGGTCTGTGTGAATTCAGTGAAGGCATCCAAAACCATATTAGTAGAATTTAGCCAATGTGGTAACATAGTTTTTACAGTCCTATACTCCTCTGTGCTCATCTAGCAGAACTGTTTCAATGCTACCACTATAAAAACTACTATGTACTGTCTATCCTACCATCGAACATGTGGCACAATTTTGCTATTTAGGACTGTCCACAGTCTGCATATATGTTGTGATTAGCTTTTACCCTCTATGACAACTATCAAATATAATGCTCACGTAATGCCATGTGTATCGCCTATGCTATGCTATAGTGAAATCGTCCTTTTGTTAGCCACTAAATTATTCCATTCATTTTAGTGGCAGCAAAACTGCATGCCTCCTCTACCACCGTTATGCTATGCTAATTAGCTTTGCACCTTAAGCACTAATGATCAGCACTCAACTCTATTGTAAATATGCAATGCCACCTACTACTACCCGCTAATATACTTGTATATGATCTATTTATCAATGCCTGCCTCCTTTCCCTTAATTTATTTCTCATATGCTTTTCAATATGCTCTCCTTTATCTTCAATCTTTAATATACAAAACTGCTGGGATTACTATACATGTGTCCATGTGTTTCTAACATACTTGATTGCAGGCCGCGCGCCAACGGCGCGCTCCCCCTCTAGTATGCTACATTTTCACATACTGTCCAGCAGACTATCCTTTTGATTCCAACGTTCTAGACACGCCACTAGAAATTCGGAGGAAAACTGACAAATCGTTTACTCGACTTGACTCGAACTTCGAACAGAAAGATGTCCCCGGTGCACGCACGCTGACCTGGCGGCATTCCGGCCCAGCCCATCTCCCCCCACCCCTCACGTCACGTGCCTAACCACAGTCCACCACCACCCGCGCCGCAGATCCACCGCCCCCACCTCTCTCGCGGTCTCGCCGTGCCAAAGCCAAACCCAACCCAACCGCAACCGCCCGGAGGCCTCGCGGACTCAGCCAGTCCACGCCATCGGCGGCGAGTCGGCGGCGGCGGACGCGATGGATTCGACTTCGAGGCCCCCGGGGACCGACGCCCCCGCCGAGGCGGTCCCACCGGCGGCGGCGGCGGCGGCGGCGAAGGGCGATGTGGAGATCACCAGGCCACGCAACGACAAGCGCGGGTACCGCCGCGTCGTGCTCCCCAACGACCTCGAGTGCCTCCTCGTCAGCGACCCCGACACCGACAAGGTTCTTCCCGCTTCGCTCGCCCCGCGCTCTACCTCGATCGGGATGGGGAAGGGGGTTTGGTTATCTCCTGGGGGGTTTTGGCTTGGCTTGAATCCCGCGACTACTTGTTTTGCTTCCAGGCGGCGGCGTCGATGAACGTGTCGGTGGGCTACTTCTGCGATCCCGAGGGGCTCGAGGGGCTCGCGCACTTCCTTGGTGAGTTTTTCCTGCTTCGAGTTGTTGCGTAAGGCCTGAGAATATGGTAGTCGTGGCTGCTGTGGTAATCACTACACATGATGTTAGTGATGATAATTCAATGCTAGGCTTGCTTACCGTACCACTACATTTGGCTTGTTACATAAGATTGTTTTAGGTTGTCAGGTTGTGGACTGACACAGTCATACCAAGCATGTTTGCTTTGAGTTGTTGAATTGATCATGAACATGAAGAATCGAGATTTGGTATGCATATTTTTTATCACAGGCATACCATATGAAAATGTGCAAGAAAAAAATACTTTAGGTCTAGAGACAGCAGCTTGCTACTTTTGCGATTTTGGGATCACATCCATGTCTGCACCAATATATGCAAAACATCTGGAAGACATTTCCAGCTTGTCGCCAGTATCTCTGGATGAGAAATTAAAACAAGTATAGCATGGCCATGAAAATGCACGGATGATTGACTCTCACCATAGCAAAAAAATATTGGACCTGTTGAGCGAACTGCCCAAGCTAGTTCACTAGTCCAGTGGTACACGGTTCAACAAACTGTTCTGTGTAGTTTATCTACTGGTACAAACACAAGTTATGAGATGGCAGGATAGCAACAAGAGGTGGTGTTCAGTTCAGAGACCAAGGTTGGACTCCCTGCCCTCGAGCTATTATCACAAATATTTAGAATAAATGAAGTTGGTGGGGGCCTTGATGAGAACTTGGGCCTTCCTTCTGGACCCATTTCAACAGTGCAGCCCAAACTCAGCTGGTTCAACCAGTCCTGGTTTGACACTGGTTCGCTACTTTACCGTGAAACCTGATGGTTGAAATGGTTTAAAGTGGTCTGAAATGCATGAATGGTCCTAGCGCATAACTGACCCGAGCTTAGAAACTGGTTCTGTTTTTCCTCTTTCCCGGTTAAGCTGCTGATCCGGTTCGGTTTTTTCAACTATGATTCTCGCATGTAAAAAAATGTACAAATTCAACACTACTCCATCCGTTCCAAAATAACTTCATTTTTCATCATCTTATTTGTCCCAAAATAGCTTCATCTTTCAAGCAATCATTGCATTGGAGTTTATGGAAGTGGGGAACAAATGCATTGGGACTAGATAAATTTGGGAACAACCGCATTCGGATTTGATAAAGTAGAGGGCATTTTTGTCTTTTTGCTTTTGTATTGGTATGTGTCTGATGGGTGAAAAATGAAGTTATTTTGGGACGGAGATTGTAGAATCTTATGATAGGTGCTGTCAGAATATCCAGCTAATAAGCAACTAAAATTTTGTTAGTGAATTTTCAAAGTGTCAGAGAGCAAAAAAAAAAAAAAAGAAGAAAAAAAGATGAAACGTAAAATGACCTACTGATCTGAAACGCACGAGATTCATTAAAGAACAAATGTACCAACAGTGTCATTCGGGACTGGAGACTGTTATACTAATGCAGTATAAATATGTCAAAGTGGGTTTGAGATATTGTATTTGTATTGAAAGGGATGATACGTATTAATAAAAAGTTCATTTCAGCACCAGATTGTTTTCAACATCTTATTTGGATACTACCATTATAAAAATCTGGTGTGCCACTATTATCCAATTAGAAAATTAATTTCCTTAATACTTAATAGTCATTGTATTTACCTTTGGTTGGACAAGTAAAGTAAGCGCAAGTGCGCAACTTTCTTATGTGTCATTTTGTTTCTGAGCCTAGTCTATGTTTAATTTGAACAGTTACATATTGGCTTGTTTTGCACATTGCATTTTAGTATAGTTTGTAGGATGTACCTTTAAAAGAGTATTAGCACATTAATAGCCATGGTTTTAACCTCATTGCGTTGTTTTCTTTTATCTTGGTTGGATTTAACTATCACATGTGAAAAGTTTCATGGCATGTATTGTAATATAAGCGTGTAGCTCTGTATTGTTTGATTCCCTTATGCCTGTTTCTTCTTTTGTAGAGCATATGCTTTTCTATGCTAGTGAGAAATATCCTATAGAAGACAGTTACTCAAAGTATATTACAGAGGTATGTATTTTACCAGGCCATTTTTTTACTTGTCATGTTCATCTGAAAACGATGTTTTGTAAGTGATCTTAGTTTGGTCTATAGTTCGACTGAACACAAATTGAATCCAATTTTTAATGGAATGCTTGAGAGCAACTGGAAGGTCCATGACTGTTGGGTCTGTGGCAGCTGAAAGTTAATGTAGTGTAATCTCTCATTCTATGTATAAATATTCTCAATCACTTGGGAAAGATTAGAGACTTGTAGCACATTATGGAGGTACTTGGCTGCTTTCTGTATGCTTAACAGATACCACTTGTTTAATTTTACATTTATAGTACTTTAAAAGTAGAGTGCCATTAGAGTATATCTATATTTGTACGACTAATTTAGTTTATGTTTGATAATGGATAACTTCCTTTTTCCCCTAGTGCCAGTTGGTCACACTACAATATAGTTCTTGTAGGGTATGTTACTATTGGAATTTTTAAGCAGGGATTGGGCCTTTTAAACCATTAACAGCACTAGTTGGAAAAGCCACCTGCCTGGCCTTTCACATAGTTGATGGGAGGCATAGTTGTTTCATATAATCGTACAAAAATATCATGATCTATAAGTATTTCCTCTACTATGAATCATCAATTGTGTAATATGGGAATTTTCTTTATAGCATGGTGGTTCAACCAATGCCTTCACAACTTGTGAACATACAAACTTCTTTTTTGATGTGAACCATGATTGCCTCAATGATGCTTTGGACAGGTACCTCCTGTTGCTTTCTTTTCTTTTACCTTTATTCTTATTTTGCAGAATATGATTCATTTTGCTTATCATCTCTTGTTTTAGGTTTGCACAATTCTTCATAAAGCCATTACTGTCAGCCGATGCAACTCTTAGGGAGATAAAAGCTGTTGACTCTGGTATATACTGCTTTCCCTCTTATCTAGATCTACCAGATCTTCTGAGAGAATTAACTTCTAATTTCGATCTTTCTCTGTCTGCAGAAAATCAGAAAAACTTATTATCAGATCCTTGGCGAATGAACCAGGTACCTTACTGTTAAAAAGGCAAAAGACATTATTATAGTGGAATCTTATTCTGTTATAGTTGAATGGTACCGTATTCATATGTCATTTTCATTTACTGCAATTATTTTTGGAAAATTCATCTACTCCTACATGTTTTTTCATTCTAAATTGCTGTAGCTATCAATCTTATGTTAGATTCGATGTTCTTGTTCTTGTTTTGAATGCCATGAAGCAAGGATATCCTGATAGCTGCATTTCGTATTATTGTTCAGAAGATCTTTCATCAGAAACATATGCCTAGTGAAACTGATTGTCATCTCTGGTTGAATCTACAAGTTTTGCTTACTGACAAGAGTGTTGTGATTCTAGGAAAGGTTTGCCAACAAAATAATTTGTATATCGTCAGAGATAAACTTAGAACCGCCTTTGACTGTTCCAAACTTGCGTGTTGAGTTATCAATCCATTGTCCTGAGGTGCTTGACTTCGCTTGACATACTGTAACAGTATATGTTTGGCTCATGACTTACCTCACCAGGAGCATAGGTTTAAAGTTTGAACAAAAACATTCCCTTATTACCTTCATGGAAGTTGTCCATTTGTCCTTAACTTTTTAGGTGTTCAGATAGCAAGAAAAAGAACAATATGTGGGTCATTCATTCTGAAGTTTCTGCCATGCTAGGGTGCCTGGCTGCTGCTCGTCACTCTGTCTTCCAGCAAAAAATATTATTGCTTTTAGTTTTTTATTTCTTTGTTCTATGCTAAGAGAGATGCTAGAAACTAGAAAACTACTATACCTATTACTTTCTTGCCTACTTGTGCATCTCTCATTAGGATAGTGAGGCTGCAATTCGCCACTTAGAGGCTTGACCTGCCTATTCCTGATAGTCGGGCCACCCTCATGTTAATGTGATTGCTGCGATAATGTATTTATATGATAGTGTGTAGTGCTCCTTAAATTGAAAGATATAGATGTTACTCATCTCATTTAATGTTATGATGTTTCTGTTCATTCTATATTCTCTTTTGGTTTCAGCTTCAAAACCATATTTCCTTGGAGAGCCATCCATATCACAAGTTTGGCACTGGTGTGTGTTTTAATCCTCATTTCATTTTCTTGTAGTATCTGATTTATATGTCAGCAGTGGACGCTGCAACTCTTGCTACCTAGTTTCTATCTTCATTTTATAATCATAACTCATACATATTTCAAGAACATGTTAGACTTCACCCATTTAACTTAGTGATAAGGTCCTGTGGTGTTGCAGAAAATGTCTGTGCCATATGAACTTCTGATTTTAACTAGCTGAATTCTCTTCTATCGATATGGATATAAAAAGAACTTACTGTATGTTCTTCTGAGAAAATAAGCCTTAATTGGTAAACTGGACAGCCCTTTTCTATAATTATGTTTCCAGTCTACATGTATTCTTGAAAGAGATGCATTCCCTTCGTTGGTGGTTCATTCTATCATCTGAGGATCATGGTCATCTTTTCTTGAAGTTTGCCTGTTGACACATGTGGGCTGTGAGGATCATTTGCAAAAGCACTGTGTTCACAAATTAGACAATAGCCATGAAGGACATAGAAACGAATAGAATTGTGTCCTTGTGAGTAAAATGTTTTGCATGCTCGCCTTCACATTTTGTG
The DNA here is from genome assembly GCA_009805545.1 of Oryza longistaminata. Taxonomy (NCBI): domain Eukaryota; kingdom Viridiplantae; phylum Streptophyta; class Magnoliopsida; order Poales; family Poaceae; genus Oryza; species Oryza longistaminata. Next base: position 2,348,756 of record CM020182.1, read on the forward strand.
CTGGCCCATGCCTTTCAACAGTGGAGCCAGACTAATATGATTCAGCATCTACCTAACATGTTGCAACACTACCTGGCATCTCCCTTCGATTTTGTGGTGAGGCATGGAAGTGATTGGAATGGGAGAACACTATGGCAGCTCTTAGATCAGGCGAATATATCTCTATTTGTACGCCATCAATTTCCTATCATTGGCGAGAACAGCATAGTCTCGGACAGCCATTGAGTTCACAAATCCTACATGGATTACTTTGGTGCCTCTTATACTTTGAGAATAACTGATATCTGCCCTCTTATTCTACTGTACTTCATTAAGTTGCCAGCATGGTAATACTGTGCTTGTTCTTAAAATAATGTTGTTTCAGAATAGTGCAGTCAAACATAAACTTTTGATAATAACAATATTTTTTTTAAGAAACACTTGTAAGTTACTCACTCTGTCCGAAAATAATTCAATTTTTATACACGAATCTGGACATGCCCTATGTCCAGATTCGTGTAAAAAAATTGATTTTTTTTTTATGGAGGGAGTAGGTACTAAAAGTTACCTTCCCGCAAAAAAAAGGTACTAACAGAGTAAAAGTTATGTACTACTACGAAAGGTTACTGGTGAAAGTTGTAAATTGTGGCAAACTTATTATGAGACAGGAATATTTACACCGTAATAGTATTTTAGATTTATCTCTGAAATCAAAATCCATGGGAGTTTTAATGTGAACCAAACAAGACACTTATGTTTTACATGCTAGAAAGGTTGAAATGCTATTTATTTCATTTTTTTCTGATCATTTATTGCTCTAGGAAATTGGGACACTTTGGAGGTTAAACCAAAGGAGAAAGGATTGGACACAAGGCTTGAGCTTATTAAATTTTATGATTCACACTACTCAGCCAACTTGATGCAGCTTGTTGTGTATGGGAAAGGTTCTTCAGCAAACTACTTTACACTATTTTTCTCATCTCTTTTACATATTCTTCAATTTATATTTTGTCTTATATTTATTGTGTTTGCAGAGAGTCTTGACAATCTTCAAACTCTTGTTGAAAATAAGTTTTGTGGTGTCAGGAATACTGGAAGGGAACGATTTTCCTTTCCTGGTCATCCGTGTTCAAGTGAACACCTACAGGTTTACATTTATCATTTGCTAATAATGGGCTGAGAGATCAAGTGCATTGCTTCAATCAGGTGCATTTTTCTGAAATATTACAAGTTTTAATATGATATTTGATGATTTCCAGGTCCTTGTTAAAGCAGTTCCCATTAAACAAGGCCATACTTTGAGAATACTATGGCCAATCACCCCAAATATTCGACATTACAAGGAAGGTCCTTGCAAGTATGTGAGTCATCTAATTGGCCATGAAGGAGAGGGGTCTCTGTTTTATGTCCTAAAAAAGTTAGGTAAGTTTTATACAAGAAGTTCAATTTATTCTGTGATGAGTGAGTTGTGGGGTTTTTGATTGGTCCATTGGAACTTGAGTATACAATCCTCTTGTAATGTTCCTCTTGCTTCAAGGGATTCTGTTAATAGGAATACCAGGCCTTATTGTTAACTTACCGCAGGATCTTACTGGCAGTCCAACCTTTCTATTGTTTATGTTGATGCAATGTGTAGACATGATAATCCTATTTAATTCAATTATACTACTTTCAATTGTGTTACGTGATTAATGGATTCAGTCTATCCATATTTTCCAAGTGACATGTTTAAGCTGGTTCTTGGTCTTGTTCTAATTTGTAGCATTGTAATGCATCTAACCAGCCTTAGCTTGGCTTTCCCTGTTTCCCATCGAGTTGCCATTTCTAATTGGTTCATTTCTTGGCAGTGCACATGGCAGGATGCCTCCTGTGTTTTTCTTCTTAGGCATATGTTTTCATGTGATATTTGTTTCACCTAATGAATCTCTGTAGGGTGCTTCCTTACTAGTATTATATACAGGCAACTTCAAGTTTTGTCCCTTTTCTTTCAGTTAATGTTCTGTACAAAACTATTTACATATTGGAATGATTTCCTGTTTAGGTGGCACATTAGTATTTCACTACCTCCTTTATCAAATAGGTGCCATTTTGGGATGTATGCAGCCAAACTGTACAAACTGAGTATTAATATGCAAAAGGTGCAAATATTTGTCATGCAAAAATTATATTAAACCTCTCATGGAAAATAAAACTACAGTTTCACCGAAACAAATGAAAGAGTACACGATAAAGAAAAGTACAAGAACACCCCCATTGAAACAATACATGGAAACACTAAAAGGAAAACCAAAGATTTGGTTATATAATTTCTTGGTTTATGTTAATCTTACATAGTTTACTTGCTCATTTTTCAGGGAAGTTCAATTTATAATCTTTCATAGTGCTTGCTGTTTTTAACATTGTATAATTGTATTCCATTAAATTCCTCAGGTTGGGCTATGAGTTTGGAAGCAGGGGAAGGTGATTGGAGTTATGAGTTTTCTTTCTTCAGTGTTGTCATAAAGCTCACTGATGTAGGCCACGGTTAGTTTTCGTTCAAGAAGGTCCTTTTTTAATATTGAATCTTTACAGTGCAAGTGATATTTTCCATTTACTATTATTGTCGATAGAGCACATGGAGGATATTGTTGGACTGTTGTTCAGATACATAACATTACTTCAGACCTCTGGCACTCTGAAGTGGATTTTTGATGAGGTGAATTTGGTCTTGGATTTGCGTTTCATTTGGAAATAGAATGTGTTATAATGACCAAAATCGATTGTTATCTGTATGTGATATCAGCTTAAAGCTTTGCACATGTCTTCCTGAGCTGGTAGTGCTATCTTTTGAAATCTAGACAATCAAATTGTTACAAATGACCTTATGAATTCATTAAACTGGATTCTTGTTTTGATCTGACATGTAATATCTTCTATTGTTGTATCTAATACTCTCTCTGTCACAAAATATAAGGATTTTTAGAGTTGGGCATGGTTATTAAGAAAGTAGGTAAAACTAGATGGGGAAGGTTGTGCTGGTAGAGAAGTTGCTATATTTTGGGGGCGGAGGGAATAATTTATTTTAGTATTATTAGTACTTTTCTGCTTCCACTATCCCTCTATAGTGGCATTTTAGTGATCTTTGTTAATTAATTAAATTATTATGTTCTGCACTTTCAAGAGGAATCATGAAACATGCCATATCTTCCTAGAAGACTCGTACAGTTTTTTTTTTGTTCGCTCTGCATTTATGAGGTTCATTCTCCTTATTAATTGGCCATTAGCATTTTGGACGAACTGTATATGGTTTTGGAGAGGGAAAATGTACAGTATTTACAAAAAAGAACTGGAGGGAAAAGTAATTATTGCATGATTGTCATTCTATTACAGACAAATATGTCTTCTGCTTGAGGCTATACTTGAACTGCTTCCTCTATTGTGCAAATAAAGCATGGGTGCATCCTTCAAATGGTTTATTGTGTCATTAGTATAGTAATGGTTGGAATTTGTATTTTATCTGACTGTTAAAACAGTACCGATTGAGTCAATTTGGTTTTGAAACATTATGATGATGCGCTAGTCCATTTTGCAAAGCTCACAACTAACTATCTCACTTGTTTTATCATCAAGCTTCAAACTATTTGTGAGACAGGATTCCACTATCGAGACAAGGGTCCTCCTATCCATTATGTTGCCAATATTTCCTCAAACATGCAGGTATATTCCAGCCATTTCTTTGAGCACTGCATGTTGATAATACCATGTTCTATCTGCATGTCTATAGGATGTTAGCAATAATGGCATCTATTTTTATTTGCATTTTCACTATTTTAAATCATTGTTTCTTATTGTGTGTGTATCAATAGTAATTTCTCATTGTTGCCTGTTTTCCTGTACACTGTTCCGCCTTTTCTCTTCAAAGTCTGGATTGAGGGCAGAGAGTAGGCATCTCTTTGCTTAGAAGAAAGTGACTTATTCAAAATCTTACTACCGGGTTATTTTCTAAGCGGATGGGTGGCTTTTGATAAGACATGAGTATGCTCATGCAAAAGATCAAGATTGATGATATTCTTTCATTTATTTTGTCAGTGAGAAATCATCTCAGAGTATTAACATCTCTACAGTCACCATGTCCCATTATTTTCTGTAAACTTTCACCCCCACCCCCACCCACCCCAGCATAGGCGAGGCACGGAAATTGTTGCCATTATCCTCTTCCAAGTACCTCTTTATTACATCTCCACTTTCCCTTTGTTTGATTCCTCCAATTCTACCTCTTCATAGTTGCTAAGAACTCATCTTGCCAGTAGTTGTTATGCAGCCATGGCCTTTCCTCATCACTGGATCACTTTGCTGCCAGAGCAAACTGAAGTTTTTCGATGTGCACCAAAAATTGGAGCTTTTTGCACTGATGGGTCTAAATGCCCCATAGATTCACATGCTTGCATCTTTGATTTGGAGGAGATGTGGATTTGGGGAGAGTAAGTGGGCAGGACGGTGGGAGGGACATTTCTAAAAATGTGACAACTTTGTTTTGTTTGTTTGAAGGCTACTTTGTGTCATTTCACAAAATGAAACTAACAAGAATGTCAGATTGTGATTTTATATCGAACAATGAAAGATCATTTCCACTTCACCTAATAAATTCTGCCAAATGGTTCATTCCAAAACAGTAATTGAATTCTGCTCACTATCGCCATCTCATGTTTTTTCCCGTTATCTCCCACTGTTACAGATCTATCCGCCGGAAGATTGGCTGATTGCATCGTCCGTGCCATCAAAATTTTCCCCAGATGCTATTCAGGGTATATTAAATGAGTTGACTCCTGATAATGTTAGGTAGGTTCTGAGTGCGACCATGCCATATTGCCCATATCAGGTTCTCCTGGTTATGTTTAAGATTCAAAATACCAGTTACTGAATATTATACTTAATGTTCAGCATATGTTATCTGAACACATATTTGCCATACTTAAATCCAGTTATAATCTACTTATTTTTCTTCTCTTGAGTATTTTGAATTTTATTTTTCTTAGGAAATTCATCATTATCGTAATTCATTGTGCCACATATGTTTGATGATTTGAACGGTTCATTTACCGCATTGCAAAATCTTCACTTCTTCTCTTCCTGAACAGTAAGGATGTTTCTTAGGGCTTATCGACTGCACAGGCCAGCACATCTGTTGCACACAATCTCAAACAGAAATTTTCCGTTCAACTTACAAAACAAAAGTGTATTCTTTTAATGATAATGATCTTATGCATATAACGTTCTCATACAGTAATGCAGACTAGTCACTGTGATTTGATTGGTTATCTCAGCAGTAACAGAATACTGTATATGCTTTTAGTGTTGCTCTTCGATCACTCTGCGATACCAGATTCATTGTTCTTGTTGACTTAAATTTGTAATACTTCTAGAAAACTGATCTAACGAAGAGAACTTTCATATATTTAATATGTGTGTGTGTGTGTGTATATATGCTCCTGCTGTTTCACGTCAAAAAACGAAGATAACTTTTGCTTGCGAGAAATTTTATTATTTCTTCGTCAAAGAAGGTGAAAGAAATTT
>CM020182.1:2354307-2421811 GCA_009805545.1 Oryza longistaminata
AAACCAATCTGTTCCTTTCATTAGTTTTTTTTTAATGGTCATGTGCTTTCTCTTCTCCTTTCACACTATATATTCCTTAAATTAGCTATTTTTTCCCACTCTACCTTTTTTTTTTTTTACTGTGGGCATCATATACTTATCGTCCACATCTCATTTCAGGATATTCTGGGAGTCCAAAAAATTTGAAGGGCAAACAAACTTAACAGAGCCGTGGTATGGTACATCATATTCTGTGGAAGCAGTTCCTCCATCCATTATACAGGTATACATTTGGATGTTACTGTTCTTGTTATATTATCCAATTTCTATATTTGGAAACATAAAAGTTCCTTGTATAAATTTGTGCAGAAATGGGTAGAGAAAGCTCCCGTGGAAGATTTGCACATGCCAAAACCTAATATCTTCCTTCCAAGTGATCTTTCATTGAAAAATGCCGAGGAGAAGGTTTTTACCACCTTAAAAAAGTCATAATTATGTTTTTATAAAATGTTTTTATAAACTGTTTGTTGATACCTTTTGGTTTATCCAGGCAAGTTTTCCTTGTATGTTGAGGAAAACACTGTTTTCCAGAGTGTGGTATAAACCTGATACAATGTTCTTCACACCCAAGGCCTATATCAAGATGGATTTCCACTGTCCACTGTCCCGTAGTTCTCCTGAATCATCAGTTCTTACTGATGTATTCACAAGGTTGCTCATGGATTATTTAAATGATTATGGTATGTAGTAAAATTTGAGTGTATTTTAAACTTGTCTTTGTACAATGATCTGACGATAGACATATAGTCTAGAGGGGATATATTAAAGGAGGTAAGATTAATGATGAAGTTGGAAAAGGTTCTTTTCTGCTTGAGAGCCTTAATTTCTGTTTGCCTAAAACAAATCACCGTCCTGAACATACACTACTCATCCTAGAAAAACGAGGGGTTAAACACATTGTCGTTGTCATCTCCTTGTTAAGTTACCTTTTGATTGATTTACCCATTGCCATAATCCAACAGCTTTGTTTTGCTTTCAGCTTATGATGCTCAAGTTGCTGGTCTTTATTACGGTGTTAGGCCAAATGACACTGGTTTTCAGGTCAGCTGTGCAGTTCACGTGAAATAACAATTGTTTATCTTCATTGTTAATCCCGCCGGGGGGAGGGGCTTCTGTTGATAATGATAAGCACACTCCTTTTCTGATTCCTGAGGGAGTTGAAGTGTTCCATGTGAAAATTTTATGAAATTCCTGGGGGTTCAAAAAAGGAATTTTCTGGTTAATGTGGAAATTGAATTGTTCCACTGATACTAAGCTACTCCTTTTTGAATACATGCCATTTTTCGACCAAACGATGTGCATCAAATTAGTATTTACTGGCTTGACGCTCAAAAACCCAATTTAGATATAATTCAATGGAATTACACTTCAATAATATCTCATGCATGTTCAAGGAAGCAATATGTAGGGAGATAGTAATAGATGTGCATTTTTTTAACTAGATGTAGTTAAGTACTGAGAGTGGTTTGTAAATACTTCATTACTACATGATCTTAATTTATAAGATGTACATGATCTAATCTTTTCATAAGTTGCTACATCTGGGCCCGTTCGATCTCCAGTTTTGGAGATAGATTTTTATGGCACGCAAAACGAGAAACCTCATTAGCGCATGATTAATTAAGTATTAACTATTATAAATCTGAAAAAAAAAGATTTATTTGCTTTTTTAAACAACTTCTTTATAGAAATTTTTTTAAAATAACGTACCATTTAACAATTTGAAAAACGTGCTAACAGAAAACGAGGAAGTTGAAGAATAGAACAGGGCCTTTTATCTCCATTTGTTTTCTTTTTTTCTTATTTGTGGATTACAAATGGTATTATACTCTCTATTAGATTAAATGGTCAATATTGCATAACCCTGATTTTTCATCATGCATGTTTTGTGATGTTGATATTATTCCTTCTCCAGAAGTTAGACCCCATGGCATGTTACGTGTCTTACTAAAATCCTCTTCTTTTCTAATACTCCAATATTTATGATTGCCTTACAGATAACCATGGTTGGCTACAATGACAAAATGAGAACTCTTTTGGAGACTGTTATTGGGAAAATTGCTGAGTTTGAAGTTAAGGCTGACCGTTTTTCTGTGATAAAGGTAATGGCCACACTAAAGTTTACTTGTAATTTGTTGTTACCAAATATCTTTTCAGGCCTGATATTTGGCTATTTGGATGAGTATAAACATTCAGGAGGTTCCTTGTTAGCCACAAGTTACCTCTGTTTAGGAAAAAGCGGTAGTTTGCATTCATGGGTGGACAATTGGGCATGTCTGCTTTAGATAATGGTGTGTATTCTTATTAAGATTGGCATAAACGTGTAAAATGACATCTCTTGCCTTGATTGGTCAATTTGTATGAAAAGTACTTGCATGATATCAGTGGTCAATGTACTTTTCTCAGGGCATATGATGTTATAATCTAGTGGTCAAAGTGGGCATTGTCTTGACTCTGAGAATCACAATTTACCTTTTTCTTTACTGAAGGGAGTAAGTATTGTGTAGACAATACTTATTGTTGATCAGAAATCAAAATATACATGTACAGTCTATACATTTTTTCATTTCCCTGATGTCTCCAGTGAACTGTTTGAATCTAACAAAGATAAAAGACATTTGCCTCACTATCTTCTGAAATTGTTTTCCCTGGAGGTAAAGTAATTCAAAGGAATCTGAGCAAATCTGCAAAACATTTAGTGGCATACATATGCAACATTTTTGTCATTACTATCTTCCCATGCAAAAATGGGACTGAACAGCTATATACAACAGGAGAGCTGTTTCCAGGTGCATATGGATATTTAAGCATCTATATAATTCTACCTGGATTAAACATATCATAGTTTCTATATGGCTATGCTATCTTGGAGAGGTGAAAGAGCATACTCCCTCTGTTTTTGGAGAGATCAAGGATGAAGATAAAAGACTAGGATGCTCATGTTCAATGAGGGTTGGGTGGGGTGGGTGGGAGTAAGATGGGAAGAAATTTGAATGAGAGGTGATTGATTAGACAGCTAGTACTCTAAAATCCCTTGTATTTGTGGACATAGGGAGTATATATTATGTTCTACAATATTTTGTGGTCCTTCCTGATGATGCAATATTAAGCTATATTTCTATGCATTCGACATGAACTGAGGGTGTGAATCTTTTGTTGCTGTCATCAGGAAACTATAACAAAGGAGTATGAGAATTTCAAATTTCGGCAACCATATCAGCAAGCTTTCTACTATTGTTCATTGATATTAGAGGAGCAAACGTGGGCATGGGATGAAGAACTTGCTGCAGTATCTCAAATTGAAGCTAGCGATCTCGAGAAGTTTTTGCCTCATCTGCTGGGGAAAACATTTATTGAGAGCTACTTTGCTGGTTTGTTTAATACTCCCTTATTAAATCCATCATTCGATAATATTTTTATAGTATATTTATTGTGTTGGAAATATTGCTATATTTTTCTATAAACTTGGTCAAACTTGTTGAGGTTTGACTTAGGACAAACCCAAAGTGACTTATAATATGAAGCGGAGGGAGTAACTAACATGAATATGCGTCATTTCATAAAATTACCGTGTAATGCTGCTAATGACTTTTGTAGCCACACTACTCTCTTCTTTAGAGAATGCTCTGCATTGTTAATGTTATTAATTCCTTATGTAATTGATAATCGATATTAGGGAACATGGAACCGGGTGCGGTAAAAGGTGTTATGCAGCATGTTGAAGACATCTTATTCAATGCACCTGTCAGTCTGTGCAAAGCATTACCCTCATCACAGCATCTTACAAAGCGAATTGTAAAGCTTGAAAGGGGTTTGAGGTATTATTATCCAGCATTATGCCTAAATCACCAGGATGAAAATTCTTGCCTTCTGCATTATATTCAGGTGTGGCTCACTTCTTGGGTGTTGTTTCTGTTCATTTACAGTTTTTCCTTGCTCTTACTCTAGCTTCTTTTCTAGCTTGAATTATTATAGTTTTTCCCTGGAAAGATACATCTAATAGACATTACTATCCTGTAACAATGTTTCCATTGCGCAGATTCATCAGGATGATCTCAAAAAAAATGTTATACTTCAGTTGCTTGCTCTTGTTGCTAAGCAACCAGCTTTTCACCAATTACGTTCAGTTGAGCAACTTGGCTACATAACACTGCTTAGACAAAAGTACGTACAACCTTCACGTAATTGATAGTATGTACAGTGGTCTTTTTGCCTTGGTTGGCAAGAATGGTGTTCTATATGTAGACTATGCAATTCCTGTAAAATCATTGACACATTATCCTGTTTACCCAGAAATGATTCAGGTGTCCGTGGTTTGCAATTTATAATCCAGTCAACCGTGAAGGTAGATATATTTCTCAATGCAGTTTCAAACCCGCTGAAACAATCATTCTCCTATTCTAATATATTGATTTGACAGGATCCAGCCAACTTGGATGCTAGAGTTGAAGCTTTCCTTACGATGTTTGAAGGAACTCTATACCAAATGCCTGATACAGAATTCAAGGTTGGACAGATGATGTCACTGACTCACTGTTAATCATTGGCTTCTATTACAGCTTGCCGTAGCTATATTGCATGGTGTTGTACTTGTAAACATCTTGCGGACTAAACAGTGGCTTCTGTTATCTGCAGAGTAACGTGAACGCTCTCATTGACATGAAGTTGGAGAAATACAAGAATATAAGAGAGGAATCAGCTTTCTTCTGGGGAGAGATTTCTGAAGGAACTCTGAAATTTGATCGAAAAGAAGTGGAGGTATGCTCTATATATTTACATTCTCCCTCTGATGGAGTATCAGTTTTCAAATCCTGGAGTTCTGTAACTGCAGGTTGCTGCACTGAGGGATCTTAAGAAAGAGGAGTTGATAGAGTTCTTCAACAATCATGTCAAAGTTAATGCACCGCAAAAGAAGATACTCAGTATTCAAGTTTACGGCGGTCTCCATTCCTCGGAGTACGAAAAGATAGTCCACGACGAGCCACAACCAAATTCCTATCAAATAACAGATATATTCAGCTTCAGGAGGTCGAGACCTTTATATGGTTCATACAAGGGAGGTGTTGGTCAGATGAAGCTATAAGTCAACCCTTTTGATATTCTTGCAAATTCCAAAAGAATAATCCTTTTACGTGTAATTTCGATCATTATTAAAGAAACTTTTTTGTGGACAGATGTTGATACTTCTGTATTTCCATTCCACCATTTTCTTTCGCCACGACCTTTCGTTCTCCTTTTTGCTGGCACCAAGGGTGACTGACGACTGGAGATCACCTTGTGGTAGGGCTGTCAAAAAAAAGCTTGAGGCTCGCGAACTGCTCGAGCCCCACTTGTCCTAGGCTTGATTCGAGCTCGGCTCGAGTTCCAAACGAGCCGAGCCTGAGCCTGTCCCGAAGCTCGCGAGCTTTATCGAGCCGAGCTCGAGCTTCTAACGAGCCTAGGAATATATGATTTTCGTTGCTATTTAATAAATTGGTAGATCAAATATGTTATTTGTATGCCTTGTATTGGCATCATATGTTTATTTTATTCTTTTTCCTCTTATACTAATATGATAAACCATAAATTAAATATTTTTTTAAAAATTATCCTTTGAAATATACATTGTTCTAATTAAAAATCGAGCTCGGTAGTCGAGCTCGAGCTTGAGCTTGATCGAGCTCGAATCGAGCTTGTTTGAAAGCTCGAACATTTTATAGGCTCGGCTTAAGCTTGTATTGAGCTCGAGCCTAGGCAGGCAAGCTCGCTCGAGCTCGGCTCGTTGACAACCCTACCTTGTGGTTTCTCATTACGAGGGCTCAGACCCTACGACGTAACCTCCAGAGCAGAGGTGCTTCCACGGTTCCACCTAAAGATCGGGAAGATACGTAAAACGAGGTGAGCCATTAGCGCATGATTAATTGAGTATTAACTATTTTAAACTTCAAAAATAGAATAATATGATTTTTTTAAAGCAACTTTCCTATAGAAACTTTTTGCAAAAAATACACCGTTTAGTAGTTTGGAAAGAGTGCGCGTGGAACGAACGCAGCCTTAGTTTAGCTCCAAATTTTATTTCCGTTTCATTGAGCTCGCTGTTGTTTCTTTGGACATTATTTCTTCCTGAAAAATGGAACCATGTGCCGCGAGAAAGTTACATTCAGCTCCCACTTCAATCTACACATGGAGAGTATAGCGAAGCTGCCGAAGCAGGCGACGATTATATTTTGCTTGAAAACTCTGCATGTGTGTCACATTCCTCGCTGCGTATCTAAGCTTTCCGGGAGACCCGCCAAAAAGATAGCCTAACATTGTGTTACGCAGGATTGGACCTTTTTTTTTTTTTGGTACGGAGGGTGTATGCTGCATCTGCCGTGGCACACCTAGCTAGTTTTCTTCCAATTCCGTAAAAATTCCGATCGTTCAAGTAGACGCTGACTTGACTTCGAACTTCAAACAGTAAGATGTCCCGGTACACACAGAACTTCAAACAGAAAGATGTCCCGGTGCACGCCGCCGTGCACAAATCCGGCATTCCGGCCCAGCCCATTTGCCCACTCCTGACGTGCCCAACTACCAAGTCCACCAACCCGCGCTGCAGGTCCCTTGATCGAGCTAGCTAGCTATGATCAGATAAATGATTCGATGGCTAACTTGAACAGAAATTTTAATCTGGCTAGCTGGCTAGCTAATAACTCGATCAATCTCTGCATGCATTCTTGAGAAAATAAGCATGGATGGATGGATTGATGGACATCTAATGAATCAAAAGTAAGGCATACATATGTATACAGATACCCATGGATCTATATATGGATGGATATGAGATGCTATATATGATGATGTGATGGATCACAAGTGGAGTATTGGTCGAGAAGCAAGTGAGATTAAGCAAGCAAGCAGCTAAGCAGTTATAACTACTGGAGACAAGACAAAACACCAGCAAGCTAAGCTAGCTACAAGATCGACGACGATCCGATCGATACCAATCAAGTGGAAATGTAGTTGGAGACGACGACGATCTGGAGATTATGTTGTTAGCTTTTCAATACATATATACTACTACTACTGTACTAGATATAATGCGTGTGTTGGGTTCGTTGCTTCGCGTCCACTTCACTGTAATATTCCTCCATCTGATCTTCTAGCTAGCTTTCGTCGTTTTAATTCTTTTTTTTTTTTTGGGCCACTGCTTGCAGTGTTTGCAGGTGAACGGTCCTGATCGACCCCGTCGACGAGACTAGCTAGTAGCAGTATATTCGACACTAGTTGTGTACAGATGCATGCATCCATATATAGCTTCTTCTGACATAGACGACGATGTGTGTATAGTTTCAAATATATGGGCGACGTATTATGGACGTGATAAGAGAGAGGGACGGGTTACCAACACACACTAGTATAGGCATAGCTTCATCTTACATGATAGCTAGCCAGCAGGAAGGTATTTGTATAATTTTGTATGGAAATTTTATAAGGCATGCGTGACCGTTTCATCCGGGCCGGTAATTTTAATTTTCATCAGGGGTGCTCACGTACACTTAGGGCTATCAAAAAAGCTCGAGACTTGCGAGCTGCTCGAGCTCGACTCGTCCTAGGCTCGATTCGAGCTCAGCTCGAGCTCCAAACGAGCTGAGCCCGAGCCTGTCCCAAAGCTCACGAGATTTGTTGAGACGAGCTCGAGCTTCTAACGAGTCTAGTAATATATGATTTTTCGTTGCTATCTATCTATTATATACTATTAGTCCATGAAACTTCCTACAAACGCTCCTATCCCGCTAAGTGGTACTCCTACAAAACGCTCCTAAAGCCACCACGTGGCATCCTAATATTAAGGAAATTTATAAATAAATTAGAAAAAATCATAGAAATTTTAAGAAAAAAGAAAAAATTTCCAATCTACGTATTTATCTCTTAGCTAGGCCCGCAGTTTATCACGTTTCCGTATCGATACGATACTCTCAACCGATTGGAAAGAGGAGCTGCGATTAATCTCCGTGCATCGCTTGAATACGTGTACACTCGCAAGGTGCTAACTGTCAGGAAAGGAGCCATCGATATATGATGCCTCTTCCTATCAGAGTTCGAGTTTGTGATCCCTTCCGATCGATCTAGGTAAATCCATGGTGCTATATTTTTTTCCAATGCCACTCCAAGATTAATTGCATTGTTTAGTCCCTTCTCTAAGTAATTAGTGAATCGTAATAGAGATTTGCTCGTCTGAGTGCCACGAGGCATCTGTATTCTAATTCGATATTCGATTGATCCCATCATCATTGCAGCCAAAATAATTAACAGCGGCGAATGAGATTGAAACACATACGTTCTCTCAGAATTATGTGCGGTAGCATACGTACTGTAGCTCTTTTGGGGTCTGTATATAATATACGTCTACGAGGCTCCATCGTTTCGTTTATTCGAGAAATAAGCGAAACAACATATTTGCAAACTAAAAATAATTGTAAATAAAATTTTTATATACATACTCTTATGATCTAAAAACAAAAGCTGAAAAATAAATTTAGCCCCAAAATCAACTCTAAATTTAAGATTAAAAATTCAAAATTTAGCTAATAAGATCAATAGAAGCGAAAAAGAATGAGGCCGGTAAGCAGTCAAGCGTGGCATTTTTCTGCATCCTTAATTAAGCAGGAAGCTTCATGTGAAAAATTAAACTCAGCCTCACAATGCTTTAGCGAGACACCCATCCCCTCATCCATCTAAAGCAAATTCCATATTTCTTCTCCCTAGGTGATTTGTAGATAGACATAAGTTTGCAGAGAGGATACAATACCAATATCCTTCATTAATGACATATTTTGCAACAAAGGTCATAATCGTTTTTGCAGTTATTCAATTATAAAAAATATTAATTAATTTAATATGGTTCAGTATAGTTTTGTTCACATTCTTTTTACTTTTCTCTTTGATTCTAAATTAATAATCACCTCCTCATAACATTACAGGTTTTCTGAAGATGTTTATGCATATTTGAGTTATTTGTTCCATACAATGGGTACTTTTGAACTTTTGATCCTTCGGGCGATAAGGTATATTATCTTATCGCCCACCAATTAATTTGTCTATGTTTTTTTTCCCCGCGGTATTTTGAAGGTTTTTATAGTTATCTTTATAAAGTATTACATCCATATTTCCTTACCGTTTCAACTCTAAGATTGAAGAAAAAGTGATAACATGAGAATAGCTAGCTAATGAAATTAATTTTGAAAGCATACAGCGTCTTAATAATTTTTATAATTTTTATTTGCATGTTGGATGGTAGGGAGATGTTAATAATTTGCGTAGAGCACTGGCCACTATTTTTCACTTGGTCCATATGTGCAGACAGACAATTTGTGCGCACATTGACCACCCTAATTTCATGAGCATACTTGCTAAATATTTGATCGATCTTTAAATAACCATATTTAAACCCTTGATTTAATTTGGATAGTTCAATATCCTTATTAAGTATGTTCTTACAAGTAAAATATTATGTCGCTACAACTAAATCAAATACGTCATCATGCATGCCACATTATTATAAACATGCAAGGCCAAATTAATCTAAATAGGTACAAACAAGACCAAAAAATCCATCATAAATGGTGCTCTTGATACTTTGTATCAATCTTTATCCTATAATGTAAGGGTCATATAGAGAGTGGGAAGGTGGTTGAATAAAATTGGATAGAAAGTAAAGATGGTTGAGTAAGATTAAGGAACAAATAAATGAGGGGTGATTCGATGGACAGTTTAGTACTTTACAACCTTTATATTTGGATATATGATTGAATCGTTGGAATTATGAAGAGGAGAAAGTAGAATGTAAATAGAGGTATAATCGTAGTTAGATGAAACAGTCTCTTAGCCATATTTTTTAAGATAGAATATCTTCAATTAATATGCCCCTAAATCTATAAAGTACATATATAGCATAACAAAAATTTTACCTTAATTAAAGTTTAGAAATCAAAAATAAGATCTGCTAAATTTTTTTAAAGGAAATACACATATACAATACATGATATATAATTTCATGGTAATTAACCACACTCCATTCTTAATCGACAACATACTCTTTATAAATTCATATTTTCAAGCAATTTTTAGTTAAGACTTTATTTGCTTTAAGGGTAAGAGAACAAACAGCATTCAAAGCAATCCAAAATGAATTGTTGACGAAAACAGAACAGATTTAGAATTGAGTAAAAAAATATGTGCGGGGCATACGCGCATAGGTATTATAACATTTGTATTATTACACACAATTTAAATAGGTGCCCGCTGCAAGTATGCGCGGGCTAACTTCCTAGTTTAATTAAATTGTAAATCAAAATATGTTATTTGTATGTCTTATATTGGCATCATATATTTATTTTATTCTTTTTCTCTTCTACTAATATGATAAACCATAAATTAATTATTTTTTAAAGATTATCCATTAAAATATACATTGTTCTAATTAAAATCAAACTCGGTAATCGAGCTCGAACCGAGCCTGTTTAAAAGCTCAAACATTTTATAAGGCTTGGCTTTGAGCTCGGCTCAAGCTTGTATCGAGCTCGAGCCTAGGCAGGCGAGCTCGCTCAAGCTCGGCACGTTGACAGCCCTACATACACTTGACTGGAGCCCATTTGATCACTAATCCTCCCTGTTGGTGTCCATAAATACTCTATCGGCCTAGCTAGCTGCTATTCATCAAGTGTCTGGGATTTGCCCAAAATCTCACTCACCTATGCATCAGAGGGGAAAGAACAAGATGAAAAAACGAACAACAGATCATGGTAGCTGGATCTGGCAAAGTCGAGGTTAGTGGTGGTGTAGAAGTCACCCGCTCCCCGCCGTAGAGTAACCTGCACTCACCATCGCGGAGAAGTCCGTCTGTACACCACCCACGCGTGGATCTGGCCGTCCCAAGCTCTGGCCAAATCTGGTGGCCACTGCGCCAGGCCAGGGAGAGGAAGAGGTAGCCACCGCCACCGTCATGCCGCGTAGGGGAGAGGAAGTTGTGATTGCTGCCATTGTGCACAGAGGATAGCCGCCGCCATGCCACATAGTGGAGATAAAGAGATGGCAGGCGTTGCGCCGCGCCAAGGAGAGGATGGGAGATGGAGCGACAGAGAGGAAAAGGATGGAGGGGGGGTGAGGATAACGACGTCGATACTTGTTTTCTATCCTCCCACTCCACGCACGCTCCGCATCGGCTCAGCTCAGCTTGGCTAGCTCCCACTAAAAGAGCCGGGGGGTTTTCAAAACCGGCACTTTTATCTCAAGTATAGGGGTCGTTTTAAAAAAGAACACTTTTATTATTAGTATCTTTTTTTAATAAACCAACAGCTATAAGATGTTATAGATGCCAGTTTTTAGTTTTAAACCCGCTTTGAGGAGTCAGGAGGACGGAAAAAGCCTCTGGCACATATGAGGGTGCCCCTATTAAAGATTTCATAATAGTGCTTACAGGAAGGTTAGAGTGTGTGCATGAAGCATGGTGGTGGTGAGCGGTGGCCACGGTGGAGCCACTTTTTCGGCCACTAGAAACAGCCAAACAGGGGCGGATCTAGCGTGGCTGCTAGGGGGACTCGAGTCCCCCCTACCCTGCTAAATCACCATTGATGGAAGGGGAGATGAAAGGAGAATAGTGGGAGAAAATTTTTATAAGAGTAGGAGGGCCTGAAGAAGGAAGAAGATGAGTCACCCCTTAAATCTTGTTCTGATCCACCCCTGACTGGAAAGGAAGTTGGTAGGTTGGTGTATCCGGCAACGTAAGCCTGCTAGAGACAGACGAGGAGACAGGGTGAGGGGACTCACATTGGAAAGGGCAACGACAATGCCCATGGCGTGGAAAAGGAGGAGGTTTAGTTTTCACTTTATACTTGAAGCAACAAACTGAAACAGATTTGATTTTGTTTTCAGTTTTTAATATAATTCTTGAAATATTTTGGAATTTTTAAATGATATATTTAATTCTTTTATTTTATCACAACAGTAATTTGGGGTTCAGATTAAAATATAAATATTTTCAGCCAAAGTATAAAATTTATTTGGCTACTGTTTTATAATTTGAATATATTTCATACAATATTCAATGTTGGAATTAATAAGTACCCAAAATTAATATATTCAGTTGTTCAGTTAACAAGTAGGCCCCCAATTTGTATTGGATGTCGCCTCTTTCGTAGGTACTCACATGCAAAGTTAATTTAGTAGGATAATTGTGCGCAATAGTAATGGTTTTTTTCATATGATGTATCAATGAAAGGAGCACATAATATTTTGTTCAAGATGATAAATCATGCATAAGAAATGGTCAAGATCTCCTACTTCCGTAGTTAAGATTGAGTACCTTGAAAGACCTCAGATCAAATAAAGATCGTTATGCCAAAACACGTCTGGGGCAAGTTATCCGGCCCACGGTGCAGTGTTAGAACGTTGCTGCCTCGCCTGACCATTGTTGTGCCGAAGTAACCCATCTCAGAGTAAGCAACCAAACAACCCACATGATGCAACCTCAGGCTTGTCTCAGGTCAGGTCAGGCCAGCTTCTCTCAGGATATGTAGCGACCAAACAGGTCCTAAAGCCGGCATTCAGGCAGTCTCGTAATCCCTTCATCTCCCTTCCCGAGACCATCTTCCATCTCCAATCTGGTTCGCCCAAAGGTTTTGGTGTAAAAGAGAGTAAGGTGCTACAGTTAGAGTTATCGTTTAAAAAAAGTTCATACGCATACAACTAGCGAACTAGTATATCTATATATTAGAATGTGTTCAATCTGAATCTCGCAGAGAGAGAGACACACAGTTTACAAACTGTGGCATGATCCAACTGATGACCTGAATAATTAGCAGATTCACAAAAGGCCTCTGTGGGATATAGATAGCCATAACCTTAGCGCCGAGACTAGCATTTGCAAGTGTTGTTTATGCTATCTCGGCGAGCAACGCATTCAGGCTTTCACGGGGCAAAAGAAACACATACCACACAATGCAGCCACAGAACTGGATCAACACAATAACAAGGCTAAATTTCACCTCAACTGCAAGATAGCTTCCAGTGGCCTAAATCTAACACGAGTTCAAAACAAAATTGGATCATCTTTTTCCCTTCTTCGTTTCAAGTCATTTGATCGAGAAATTATTAGCAAGCAAAACTAAGATTAATTGTATCTCCCAGCAGCTGGGTTTCAGAAAAGAGGTCCACAAATCATAAACAAGGTGCACGTATAGACGAGGGGGTACAATGAGAATTTATGACATCCTTCCGTTGGAGTTACCGCCACGCGTTCCTGTCCTCAGTGATGCGCATTTGCCGCCTCCTTTTTGTTAGGTTTTGTCGCCTGGAGAACAAACATGTACACAATATAAGAAAAGATGACTGACAAAAGAAATCTTGATAGCATACAGAGTGGCAATTAATATAGCATCATTGATAATTCTATTAACTAGAACCACAGTGGTAGAAACCATATTGGAGGAGGACTAAGATAGCAACTATACAACAGAATAAAGCAATGGCGAACACAATCAGGTGTCCAGGCAATGATTTCCACGTTGCCAAGGTTGAGTGCCAAAAGCATTTCATACTCTAACGTCAGGACCAGGTTTGCTAGTTACAGAATAGCATAGGAGAAAACCAAGTATGTGATGTTATCAGCAAAGGCTAGTTCAATCTAACACACTGCGACAGGAGCTACTCAACGGAACTAGAATATGAAGATTTTTCTCTTGAACACCAATAGACCTGGCACGTTCATCACGAGGAGATAGAAGCAAATGTTAACCACATACAGAAACACCAAAACAAAATTTAGCAATCACCCTGTTGTTAACTCATTCAACTTAGTCCCATAACAATTTACCGCAACAGTCAGACAACACCACACAAACTAGAGATGACACTTCACACGGGACCAGAACTGCCTCTCGAGTATCGACTAAGGCCCTAACCAAACAAAGGATAACCTAACAGGATATAAAGATTACATGACAAATTTAACTCTTGAGCACCAATAAACCTGGCACGTTCATCATGAGATTATCGAAGCAAATGCTAACAACATACGAGAACACCACAACAAATTAAGCAGTCTCCCTGATAGGTGTTAAACTAGTAATTTAACTCAGCTGGCCCCCAGATGGTTACATAACAAATTACCACAACATTCAAATAATGCCATGCAAACTACAGACAAGGCTTCATGCAAGACCAAAACTGCCTCTCAAATGTCCCAATCCAAAGCCCTTAACCACAAGGGATTGAAAAGGTGGAATTAAAATTGCCAACTCACAACGAAACTAGGACAAATATGTATTCTTGAGCCTCACAGTGGAATTTTCAGTTTATGTACTCTAGAACAACTGACAATCCCTCATTCACAGTCATGCACATGGCTAATCAATAGTAGTACATTACAGACAATAGTAAACATGGAAACAAAATAAATTGTTCATGGCTAATCGATACTACTACATTACAGACAATATAAACAATAAACTGATAGATCCAACAAGCAGGAGACATATCAAAAATTAATCATAGCAACATTCTCGAGTGAGGCTGGACGCATGAGAGAACCAGGGTGATATTGATTCCAGCCCCACATCGCTCCATCTAATCCAATCCTATCTAACCTCAGACCGTTCCATCCAATCCAATCTAAACCCAACACAAGCATCTAAGTAATCACCCGGCCATCATCGTCATCAGCACAAGAAGCAAACCGCTCGCATGGGGAGGTCGGGGAGAGAGAGAGAGGTTACCTTCAGGATGGAGAGCTTGACGGCGCCGTAGACGACGCCGACGCCGAGCGCGGACGCCCTAGCCACCTGCATCATCATCAAACTCAAGTCAGATCCGATCTGGAAACAGCCACAGCAAACACCGCCACCGCCCCAGCAGGCGGCCGCGGGACGGGAGGAAAGGGCATGATGAGCTTACGAGGGCGAGGGTGCTGACGCCGGAGTAGGGCCCCGGGGTGAACGGCATGACGGCGGCGGCGGCGGCGGCGGCGGCGAGGGTTTGGGGATTGCGACTTGGCTTGCGAGAGCGAAGAGGAGAGAGAAATCGCGTCGCGTGGAGGAGACGAAAGGAGGAGGAAATAGCCGAATTAATAAGAGGAGGCAGTGGGCTGGGCTCCTGTCGTGTTGGGCCTGGTCTCGATCTAGCTGGGCCGCGAGTCGTGGGCCGGGTGAGGTGGGTCCCACGCGTCAGTGAGCGTTGTCTCCGGGAGTCCGGGTCCTCTACTTCTTCTGCCTTTGCCGCAAGAAACGAAACGGGAAAAGACTGGACTTTCTTTAAACCGGCCGGAGATATGCACATTGTATTCTGTAGTGCTATAGATTGGAAGTAAAAACTCACGCCGGATTAAAGATAGGTATTAAAATTAAAATAGAGCATATAGTTTCTATCCATTTGTATCCTTTCTCTCTTCTCCGGATTCGTTTCCGATGTGTGGCTTTCTCCACCCTCGCCGGGGGAAGGGGATGCCATATCACCTCTTGCTCGAGTTGCGGTGGAGGCGGAGGCGAACGGTGGTGGAGGTTCTTGGGCTGCCATCAGCGGCCGAGCCACGACAATTCATGCATGGCCGGCCTGCCAAGCCCGCAAAGCATCCAACCAGCACAAAATTTTGGCAAGTTTGGTAAGGCAAAGCTGTGTTTGGATTGAACTCAAAATAGCAATGGTCCTTTCTATTTAGGGTTTTTACAGTTTTCAGAAGTACTGTTATGTGATCTTTTAAAGAAATTGAAATGAGACGTTATTTTGGTAGTTTAATACTTCCTCCGTTTCAGGTTATAAGACATTTTGACTTTGGTCAGTTTGACCAAGTTTATAGAAAAAAGTAATAATATTTTCAACCCAAGAAAAATTTATTATGAAAATATATTTAATTATTGATTTGATGAAACTAATTTAGTATGATAAATATTACTATATTTGTCTACAAACTTAGTCAAACTCGAAACCGTTTGACTTTTACCAAAGTCAAAACATCTTATAACCTGAAACGGAGAGAGTAATTGTCATCTAGATTCTGAAGACGAAACAATAGTATTTAAAAAATACATCACATAGAGCACTACCATGCATGTGTAATACTTCCTTTGAAAAGTAAACATAATCATTTGATTATGTATTTAAGAGAGATTTCTTGAGTCAATTGTAGCTACTACTAGAGGATGCCCCGCGCGTTGCTACGGGACTTGGTTAACATCAATTTGTTAGATAGGAGGTACAATCTTAAGAAGAAACAGAAGAAACAAATAGCTTTCTTGGAGAAATTCCTTTTAGCAGCTTTATCTAAAATTTGTAGATAATTTAGGTAGCACATATCAACTGAAGGGGCGTTTAGCCATAAAGCTCTTTTATACGGATTGACGGGCTGGATACATGTAGATGTGTGTGGAGATGGGCCAATGTGTTCATGTGGGCTACATTTGACACTGAGGAGGTGAAGAGACTCACCCGGTGACTAATGGGTTGGGCTCTATGCTGCATTCCATCCAACGTCTGAGAAGCGATCTAATGCATTTATCCAATGGTTCACAATTTGATGATGATGTGGAAGCACGAGGTTTGAGCTTTTGGCCTTAACTTTATAGAAAGAAGGGATGAGTTACAGCTACTACTAAGAATGTGCTATACTCAATGTTGAAATAGCAGTCTTCCGAACTGAAAATTTCTGGAGATACTAGCAATGGTTCTATATGAACTTGAAACTGAATTCCTAGTTCCTCCCATTCCTAGTCACTATCATTGTCCAATTATCGAGAAGTACATTCATATTTTTCCTATGACAAGCAGAAGAAACAACGGGAATGTCGCCAATGATATTATTATTGACATTTGGAAGAAAGAGTAATCCATTAAAAGGAGCGGTGTTCGTAACTCCGGTATGCTAAGGATAGGCATGTAGCCTTGTAATTAACTACTATTGTCAATCATGGCTTACATGTCTCATTTGCAGTACATTATGTATGTGCACCATGAAAGAAAGACATGGAAGAGCCAGATTTACACATGTAAGGGGCCTACGTATCGGAGGAGGCCTAATATGCGGAGTATTACTTGCTGTGTTCTTGGGTTAGGGTTGGGAAACCTCACCTCTAACACGGAAAACGAAGCAATAGATTAGTGAGTGATTAATTGATTATTAGCTTAAAAAACTTTAAAAATGGATAATATGATTTTTTAAAGCAACTTTTCTATTAATTTTTTTTTTCAAAACACGCACCGTTTAGCAGTTTGAGAAGCGCGCGCACGGTAACCGAGAGATTGAGGTTGGGAACGAGAGAGATTGGTTAGAGCAAGTTTAATAGTATAGCCAACTGCTGGCTCCAAATCATTTATAATCAATTTAATAACCAATTCATATAATACTTACCTATAAACATATACTACACAATTAATATATAGTCCCACATGTCATACACACATGCATCTTTGAGTTCATGTTGCAGCTGGCTACAAATATGTAGCCCGCTGCTCTTATCTCTTCTCTTTTATCTCCTCGAAATGTGTTTATAGCTGGTTTATAGTTTGCTGTTGTACCTGCTCCTACCTAGCTGATGGTTATATATATAAAAAAATTGTTGAAGACGGCCAGGGCTGTCCCCTCTTGTCTCCAGTTCTCCACCACTGCGAGTGGGGTTCTCGTATCTCCAAGTTTCTGAAATGCTAGAGATGTGTATTGATTAATCTGTTTTATTAATCGCAAAAAAGTTAGCTGGGAAGGATGAGATGCTGGTTTGTCCATCTACCATAATGCTCAAGCCCCTGTCACAATTTCTGTCTCCTCTATTCATGGTCATTGGTATGGATAGGCCTGTAGTTTCATTACATTTGAAGTCAGAATTCAAATTTGGTTGAACACCAGAAGTTCTTGTCAAAGAACTTCGGAATTTCCAAGCTGCCAAGAAGTTCCGGTGTTCTTCACCAGGAGGTTCTGGGCCCTGTTAAAATTTGACCGATGCGATTGTTTCTAGTATTATGCAGGAACGCGTCTAGGCAACATCTTCGAGCTTTCACATTGTAGCTGTATCAAAAGTTCACAACCCAATAACAGCTAATTATATATTTCACGGGCAGTCCCAAATAGAAAAATATAAAACGAAGAAACAATTTTCTCCTCTCACTCTCTCAAATTGTGCGAAACAGTATTTTTAATTATATATTTTTCTGTGTGACTGACATGTTGGTCCCACTGATATGTAGGTGTCATCGTAGCATGCCACATCAGCTCACGGGTTGGAGCATGTTTTGACCTGTATAACTCGAGTATCCAAAAATACATCTTGAGAATTTACATATCTAAATGACACACCCCCATAAGTTTAGGAACTACCTGTGCACTTTACTCATTATATATTGAGAAAATCCAAGAAATACAATTGACAAGCACTCAATTCCAAGAAATTCCATCGTACAAGCGATTTTGTCTCAGAAATATCATCGCTGTTAGGGTTCCGTTAGCATCCCTTCGTTAAGTGCTATAGGATGAACACTACATTTAATGGTGTGGGATGGATTGAACCCTAACAGCGATGGCATTTTATGAAACTCGCACTCGTTGATTCCATTTCTTGGATTTTGGTGTTTGTCAATGTCATTTCCTAGATTCTCTCTTATATATTTTGTAATGATTAGCCTTTAATACAGTGTAGATGTTCTCTATCAGTTATTGTGTTGACTGTAAATAATTAAGTACTCCCTCCGTTTCAGGTTATAGGATGTTTTGACTTTGGTCAAAGTCAAATTGTTTCCTGTTTGACTAAGTTTATAGACAAATATAGTAATATTTACATTACTAAATTAGTTTTATTAAATTAATAAAATATATTTTTATAATAAATTTATCTTAGGTCAAAAATATTACTTTTTTTTTCTATAAACTTGGTCAAACTTGAAGCAGTTCGACTTTGACCAAAGTCAAAACATCTTATAACGTAAAACGGAGGGAGTAACTGTGATCAGTAAATATATTTGCTGCAATACCTCGTCATCTGTGTTAAAGCATTTTTTTTCAGATAAAGGAAGCTTTGATCTTCCACAATTGGGTAGTTTGACCACCGTTAAAAGGTATCTCGGAAGGTAACATATTTTAGTGTAAAATACCTCGAGGTACTTTCTTAATAACCATAAAATTTCTCTAAATGATTACTACTACTGTTACAACACTAGTTGATGATATTACTACTGTTACAACACTAGTTGTCGTTACATATACAATTATCTATTTCCTAATTAATGTTCCGTACCAATGTCAAGCAGTACCATGCATATTGTGCATTACTTCACTGTTCATGCAGATGTGGAGCATCTTACCAGACTCACATGATTGAGATCCCTAGCATTTCTGCAGGCCAGAGTACTACGACTCAAACACTGGCAGTGAGTTCAACCAAAAAAGTATGAGCTCGGGCCAAAGGCAGATTCCGAGTCTCATTGTATGGCAGTTATACCATTGTGATTTTGCATTGAGCCATACTTGAATAAGGATCTGGAAGATGGACTCCTGTTGCCTTCCATGCCAATTGCCTTATCAATCGTTGTAGCTACAAGCCAGTGATGCTGCTTGTGACATTTACAGTTGGAAATGGCCTTCTTGGAAGAGCAGACTAGTTTGTGTTGTCTCTATTTATCCACTCTTTGGTCTTGAGCCCGCTATTGAATTTTGCAAAAATTGTACCATGCATGCAGAGAAAATTACTAGTCCATCCATATGTCACATTATAAGATGTTTGTCTCCTCCATCTCTCGTCTAGATTCAGTAACATTTCTACTATATGAATTTGGACATATATATATAAAGCACATACTTGGACAAAACATGTTTCACAAAAAAAAAAAAGACAACAAAACAAAGGTAGGTGGCAAATTGTTACATCTTATTATCAATTCATCCGGCAGACCACACAGAAAGATTACTGGAGCGTTTCAAAACCAAGAGATCAATGGAAAATTTCTTCATTGATACCAAAAGATTCCTGAAAATCTGGAGCATGTTCTAGTTAGAAAAAGAGATCAAGCTCGATCGAGCAACAGCCTGGTGTCAAGTTCCTTTCATGGTAGCCATGGTGCTTTGATCCACCACAGGTGCAATTATACAATTCATATAGAAAGCAGTACTGATTACTATGTATTAGCAGAGATGATCCGGTGATCGAATAATGGAAATGACACTGGCGAGGTATTAGCCTGAATCCACCGAGTTATCAGTGCCGCTATCTGGGTGCCGGTTGGAAAAACCAACACCTAAGGGGGTTTTCCAACCAGCACCTATCCAGCCTTCGGAAGTAGTGAATGTCCACAGACGAGCCATAATTTGTTAAGGATCTGTAACCTGTATTCCTGGTGTGATCAGTAGCTATAGCGATAGCTACGAGTCAGGGAAGCTTTCATTGAACCATTTACCATATATTGGAAGCAGCCTTCTTGGAAAGATTGGACTAGTATCAACCTGTTGGCTGTATATTGGTAGATTTTATACACTTTTCTGGTTTTACTTGTGGGAGAATTTCTTCGTCTGAATTAATTAGTTCCATTGAAACAAGAGGTAACTAACATCATCTTGGAAGTATTATTTTTACACCAACAAGTACTGATAATGTTGTTTTCCATGAAACCTTACACTCTAATTTCTCAGTAGATCAACGCTCAAATTAATTAAATTAGTGAGACACATGCAGCACGCAGGCAAGAACACAATACAAAACTTCAAGTTACTCTACCAAAAGCAACTGCGTAGAGGCTGAGGTCAACACCCCGTTCATTTGCGCATAGCACATAAGAGCACATGAAAGTGTGCCCCCTTAGTCACTTCAGTCTCGGTCCAGTTTGCCTTGTAACCCAAAAGATTTGATCTGGTCCAAGAACTCATAACGAAGATATGGTATGGATGGCAGCTCTTAGCAGTCATCTTTCATGTCATGAAATTACATGGCTGTCGTATATGGCGCATGGTTTTGCAGCTGAGCAACGTACACACGGTGCATTTTGTTTGTGCTGAATTCCCTATGCCTCCCAGGCCAAATATATATCATTTGGCTACAAGTCCATCCAGGTAGTTAAGATTGTTATATACATGTCCATGCATCTTTCTATGTTTTTGCTCAACTTGTTCAGAACAGAAACCCAAACCAGCCTTTTATTCTGGTCTTGCACTTGGAACAATCACTCGCAACATGTTCACCAGAGAACTGGAGCCCTCAATTTGTTCGAACAATCTCACAGCTAGCATATGTAGCATGGACAATGTCATCTTAATGATACACCCTGTGATTAAAATTTAATGTATGGCATCAATATTCCAACCCCCTACATGAATAGATTTTAAATATGGAATACCTACAGGTATGGATTTACTATAGCAGTTACACTAGTTTCCTACTAATTTAAATGGTACTAAAAAAATCTTGCTTTTGACAGTTAGTATCATGTTTCTTTCAACAACTCGTATGAAAATAAAATGATTAACTACATGCCAAGTGATAAAATGAAATATGGTAGGTCATATCCCTGCTCCGCTAATGTTCAAGAACAGAGAATTGGTGTACAAAATTTTGCACCAAGACCTCATTTTGGAAAGGAAAAAAATGAGTTTCTTGGACTTCCACTCATCCAGAAAGTTACTTAAAAATGGCTTAGCATACTTTTTATACTATATATAGAGACAATTCATAGACATTATTAGCAAAGTTTGTGTAAATTTATCTTGTAGAGACAATTTATAGTCCCATTTTTGGCACTTATAATTTGCCTCATATGTACGGGTGTTTTTACGCATTTTAACCTCTGTAGAGATACTTTTAGAATATTAATATATGCTAAATAAGTAGTTATAAGTAATACAAGGCCCATATGTTTAAGTATTGACTTGAGATTGAGATGGTGAGTTTCATGAACACAATTCTTTTTTTTCAAAAAGTTATTGAGTTCGACGATTAGCAATATATAGCGGGAAACATATTTTTTTCTAATTTTTCACATTTGTTAGTTTGAGGATTGAGAGGGTTAGTTTAATGCCTCTACTCACTAGGCACATAGGCATTTTAGTAGAGACAATTCACCAAAAGACACTTGTCAATATCTTTTAAATTCTTCATAAGTATTGCAAAGGCATTTTTGTTGTAATGTTTCTAGAATTTGTTCTCAGATTACTCCGTACACACTCGTTTACAATTATTTGGTGTGGTGCCATTTCTCAGTATTTATTCTTCTCAATGTTTCAATTATAGTATGTAAAAAGTTAGATGTTCTGTTCCTGATTTTGACGAGTATTTTTTAAATAATGAATTAGCTAGGCACAAACAGTTTTTAGACAATTAATAAAGCACAAATTAATCTTTCCTTTGGATAATGGACAAAGCACTGCACTCGCAGTCTTGGCAGGTCATCTTCGATCTAAAGGTACCATCCCACAATAGGGATGAAAATGATCAGAAACAATATTATTTTTAAATTTTTACGGAAAGCAGTATCAGTTCCATCGAGAATATATCATATTTATGAATTTAACTATTTAGCAACAACTTCAATAAAACATACATAAATTAGAAAAACTAAATTTTACAGTTGAAAACAATCTGTGACGATATCTTTTTATTATTTTTTTGGGGAAAACAGTATCTATATGATTGATATATTTCCATACTGTTTACATCCCTATATCATAGAGGTTCCATGCATGGTGAGCTAGGATCTGGCACTCGATCAATCATGCTGACAGGGCCAGTTCATGTTGCATTCTTGAGGTGGAGATTCAGGCATGTTAACCTTTGCCTATTGGGATGCAATGTTTAAGCTATCACTCTTGTAAACATGTGTCCAGCCTTGGACATGGACTAGGATGAAAGCAATGTCTTCCTGTTATCTTTGAAACCATATTCCTAGGGTCTCCCATGCCAAGCATATATACACAATATTGTATAGCCATACCGGACTCTTGGTATCGGGTGAGCTATGGACGAATTGAATCTCATGATGAGACATGTTTAAAAACTGGGGACAAGAACACTATGGAGGATTACATCTTTAGGAAGAGATGTAGAGGGGAAGAAGAGCTAATTCAGTTCGGTCAACCATGAAAGCGTGTTGTGAACTTGTGATCATGACCAGCCGGTGAAGGAAAACTAAAAGAGTTCTATCTTTTATACAACTCAGAAGGCAAAGCTCCTGGTGCTTCCCATGACTAGTGAGTCTCACTAATTATCTTATCAGCTGTATTCAGATAAAAAGGAAAACCTTTCCAATCTCTTATACACACTAGAAGAGAAAGATGTATCCTCTCCAGACAGTTTCTGTTACTTCTCACACCTTGGTGGTTTTTCTCATGGAGATGCTGCTACTGCTACAAATCAACGTTGCATTGGCAGAAGTATAGAGAGGTGTGCAAGATGATTAAAAAAAAATACTTATAGGCTTGTTGGTTTTTCTCAGTTAGATAGTTGTTACTAGAAAAGACATTCTTGCGCGTGATTTGTCATCTCTTCAGGAAAAATAATTATAGGTTAAGAGAGATTTCAATCGAAGTGACAATGAGAAGTGTAAGAACAAAGCTAGTTTATACCATGGAAGATTTTCTCTCATGGCTCCACTCAAGTTTGTCAACACAGAACAGGCAAAGCATCCGGCGCCGATGCAATCACTCTTGTCATTCTTGCAGTCGCTGTGTAAGAGGAACCCTTGCTGTCGAGGTCTTTTACAGTGCTCCTTTCTTACCTGCATGTTTTTTTTTTGAGGGAAACTACGGCGGGTGTTAGACACCAGCCTGAACTTTTATTGAAATGAAGAAATCATATACATGAGAAGGGTTACAAGGGGGTGAGAGAGAGGATTAAATTAAGAGCTAATTACAAAGAGTTGCGAGGCCCAATTACGAAGCTGTTGTTTGCCCTCAACATTGTGACATCGGTGGGACCATAAGTCGATGTTGCTGGCACAACGCCGGAGAACTGACGGGGCGGAGTCGTCCAGGGAATTGAAGACCTTGTTGTTGCGTCGTTTCCAAATATTCCAGATTGCCGCGAGTAGGATGGTGCGCCAGATTCGAGGAGTGACGAAGTGTTCGGGTGGAGGGATGTCCCAGACGTCTTCGAGACGCGGTAGGGAGGCGATCTGGTGTTCGTCTAGGCCGAAGGCGTGCCAGATGGCTGCTACACCGGAACAGCGTAGGAAGAGGTGCTCCACATCTTCATCAAAGATGCAGAAAGGGCAGCATGCAGATGTTGCTAATCCACGTCGAGCTCGCCTTTCATTGGTGAAGATGCGCCTTTTGTGAGTGATCCAAAGGAAGATTTTGCATTTGACTTGAGCGTGGTTGTCCCAGATAGACCCAGCAAAAGGGTCATCTACGAGCTCTGAGAAGCTTAAGTCATAAGCTGTTTTTGCTGTGAGGGGGCGATCTGTGACCGAGATGCGTTGATCTTTCATCGCTGGGTCTAACACGAGGTTACAGACCAAGGCTTGAACGTTAGCCAGCTCAAGTGAGGCCGCCACCGACAACCTGGGCCGGAGGTGGAGGAGCAATTCGGGAGCAGCGAGGGCATCCGCGACAGAGATGTGGGGGCGAGTTGCATGGGAGAACAAGGCCAGAAATAATTGAACTAGGGCACCCTCTCCAATCCAGTTATCAAACCAGAAGGAAGTATTCCGGCCATCCCCAATGATGGATTTCGAAATGTGGCGGAAGGACACAAGGCCCGCAACGATGTCCTTCCATATAATCGCGTCTAGACGCGAAACATCGCCCAGATCGCGCGAGGTGGACCACCCATAGTGCTCACGAAAACAGTCACTCCACGGCGCAGAAACCCCTTCATGCATTTTGAGGAGAAATTTCTAGAGGAGACATCTGTTCTGGATTTGAAGATTTTTAATCCCAGCACCACCTTTTTCTTTCGGAGAACAGACAATATCCCACGCAATTTTACAGTTGCCGCCATGGCAGTGTTCATCCCCTGTCCAGAAGAAAGCTCTTCGGCGCTTGTCAATGGCGGCAATCACACCCTTAGGGAGAAGGATGGCTCCCATCATATAGGAAGGAAGGGCCGAGAGCACCGAATTGATGAGAGCGAGCCGTCCATCAGAAGACAGAAGGTGACCGCGCCAGCCGGCAAGACGTTTGTCAATCCTAGCGATGAGCGGTTGGAAGTCCGCGAGACATAGCTTGGTAACAGAGAGAGGGAGGCCTAAATAAGGTTGGGGGAAGGAAGCTATCGGGCAACCGAGAGTCCCAGCCAGCCGAACCGCCTCATTATGCAGGACATTGATAGGGAGGAAGGTGCTCTTGTGAAAATTAATTTTTAGCCCGGTGGCCTCGGAAAAGGAATCGAGGATGGCTTTGAGCACCACAAGTTGTTGTTGCTCTGCCGGCAAGATGATGAGAGTATCATCGGCATATTGCAGAACAGGGCACGGGAGAAAGGGATCGAGCGGGTGACTCAGGTCACCGTTGGAAGAAGCCTGGAGCAGAAGACGTTGGAGGGTGTCTGCAACTAGGATAAAGAGATAGGGGGAGAGAGGATCTCCTTGCCTGAGACCTTTCCTGCATTGCATCCACCGACCAGGGACACCATTTAGTAGGATCGCAGTTTGACTGGAGGAATTGATGTCCGCAATCCATTGCCGCCAAAGTTGAGGAAAATTTTTGGCCATTAAGATAGAATCAATGGCGGGCCATTGAACAGAGTCAAAGGCTTTCTGGAAATCAAGTTTGAGAACAATTGTGGGAGCTTTGCGTTTGTAGCAAGTCTGTACTATTTCAGCCGCGTAGGCAAAATTTTCCGTGATGCAGCGGCGGCGAAGAAAGCCTGTTTGGTCCGGATGGATGAGGAAGGGGATGAGCTCTTGAATTCTATTAGCTAGGCATTTGCTAGCGAGTTTCATGATACAGTTCTGAAGGGAGATTGGGCGAAAGTCAGTTGGGTTAGTGGCACCAATCCGTTTAGGGAGCAGCACCATGTATGCTTTGTTTATGCGGTGGAGTTCGGCAGAGGAGTTGTGGAAATTGGTCAGCAGAAGGAGGAGATCATTCCGGACTAGCTCCCAGTTGGCCTTAAAGAAGGAAGGGCCAAACCCATCGGGACCAGGGCTGGAGGAGTCCCGCATGGCGAAGAGGGAGGTTCTGAGCTCTTGCATAGAGAAGGGGCGAACAATGTGGTCAGCTTGAAAGGAGTCCAGGGAGTTGTTTTCAAAGAGAGGAGGGAGATCGAACGAAAAATGGCACATGGATTCCGAGCCAAGGAGCTGGGAGTAGAAGGAATGGAGAGCTTCATGCTTGCCGGAGTGGGAATGAATTGGGACATCACCTACAGTGATGGTTTTGATTTGGTTTTTGCGAAGACGAATGGTGGCACACATCTGGATGTATGAAACATTTTCATCGCCAGGAACACAGTTGCGAATTTTTCCCCGCTGTCTCCAATAAGAAGCACGTTGGGCTAGTAAGGTGTGTAAGGAGCGCTGGACCAGGACCCGGAGATTAAATTCCGGGGTGAAAAGAGGGCGGTGTTCTTCAAGCTTGTCCAGAACTTTGATTACAAGCTCACAGTTAGAAATGACAGTGGCTGGCTTACGAAGGTCCTTTGCCCAGGATTTTGAGGCCGCACGCACCCGTTTGAGTTTGAGGCACAAGCGACCGGTGTGAGATTGGTAGTGGTGGTTAGCAGGCACGCGATTTCAATTCGCTATTACAATGGGTGGATAGGAGGGGTGAGTAAGCCATGAGTTGTTGAACCGGAACACTTGCGAGCGTGGGATTGAAGAAGTGGCTGCAAGTGTAAGGGCGGCATGGTCAGAGGTGGAGCGCACGCTTGAGGAGAGAGTGGAGTCAGGGAAGGTTCTACTCCATTCTATGTTTACAAGGGCTCGGTCAAGTTTTACAAGAACCGGGAGAGGCTGTTTGTTGGTCCAAGTGAAAAGCCTATCCAACAGGAGGATTTCCTGGAGGTGGAGATCGTTGATTAGCTCATTGAAGGCCGCTGCCTCTGTGCGGTCAAAATTTAGGTTAGAGCGTTCAGTGGGGAAGCGAGTTAGATTAAAATCGCCCAAGGGCCGGAAATGTGGGAAGCAGCAGCGGAGATTTCCTGGAGGAAAGCAAGTTTTTGTGGTGAGTGACAAGGCCCATAGACATTGGTGATCGAGATAGAATGTCCCGACGACCGACAGGAGAATGTAGTTGAGAGGATACGTTCTGATTCTGTCGAGGAGAGCAGCTCTAAGGAGGAGTCATCCCAGGCAGTGAGGATGCCCCCAGCGGCACCAGTTGAGGGGTGATAGACAAAGGTTTGGTGAGATGAAGGGAGAAAGGTGAGAGCTTTGAATCGATTAATGTCTTGGAGCTTTGTTTCCTGGAGGCAAATAATTGATGGTGCGGCATTGGAGAGGACGTGTTTGATATCGGTGCATTTGCTAGATTGGCCGAGCCCACGAACATTCCAAGTGGTTACTGAAATTCTTTTACAGGCAACCATTTGGAACTAGGGTGGCGCCAAAGGGAGGAGGAGAAGGCTGGGAGTGAAGATGCAGAGCACAGCAAAAACTCACACAAACGAAAACAGAAGCAAGACAGAAGTAACAGAAAGGAATTAAAACCCAGCATAAAGTGCAGAATCGGTTCCAGTTACAAATCAGATTAAGCAGCCACGCAGGGCAGAGACAAATGCGGTTCATGAACAACATTCCCAAAAAACTGTAACCTGGACCGGCTGGGAAGGCGCGAGGCGAACGCAGAACATCTGGTGGCAGCCTAGGCATCAGCGGGGGCGAAGCCCGGTGTCGCGGAGGCAAGGTTGGCGACATCCTCCTCCGAGAGCTGGCAGGCGCGTCCCATGTTCTTGAGATCGTCGAGTGGCCATGGCTCCAAAACCTCATCCGCCAGATCGATGAGGGTGGAGGGGAGAGCATCGCGGTCGACGTGCAGGGGGGCTTGGCCTTCCATCTTGTGTTTCTTGCGCCGAGCTGCTCTGTCGAGGATGGACTCGAACGCAGCAGGCTCGATGCGGGCCAAACGGTTGCTTCGGCGAGGGCCAGGGATAGCCGCTATCGGTGCCAGAGGAGGCGCCTTAGCCGGGGGAGGGGAAGGGGGCGCCCCAGTCCCCGGCGTCGCGTCGTCCAGAGGCGGAGCTTCAAGGGCCAGCAGCGGCGGCGC
The DNA here is from genome assembly GCA_009805545.1 of Oryza longistaminata. Lineage (NCBI taxonomy): Eukaryota > Viridiplantae > Streptophyta > Magnoliopsida > Poales > Poaceae > Oryza > Oryza longistaminata. The sequence goes on from CM020182.1 coordinate 2,382,470, forward strand.
TTCCACCAGGAGGGGCGAGGAAGGTGACGCACCACAGAGCACCTCTGCGTCATTGAGAGAAAGGCGAGTACCTGGAAGGTTGTTTCCGCCACAGAGGATCTGGACAGAAGTGAGAAGGCGCTGCGCTGGGCCGACTCGGGCAATCCGAGAGAGCAGGCCCACAGAGCAAGTAGTGAGGTTTGCCACCAAGAGGCCGCGTGGTCCACTGTTTCTCAGTGGCTGCATAGGGATGCGAAAGAAGGCATGCTCTCCGTTTGGCCCGGTAGCATGGATATCCACAAAGCCCACAAAGAGACGAGAGACCACACTGGTTGGCCTGGAGAGGATTGGGTCCCCACGGGCCACCGGTTGGACCACCTGTCCGGCCCAGCGGCCCACTGGGATCGGCAGGAGCTGGAGGTCGCTCTGTCCCCAGCTGGCCGGAGCGCCGCCGTCGAGCCCGTCGAAGAGCGTCGCCCCCGGAGGAGCAGTAGGGAGCGGCAGGTCAGGGTGCCGCCGTTGTCGCCCTGCCGTGGCTGTGGCTGAGGTGGCTGAGGACCATCGCCGTCAGAGTCATCATGCTCGGAGGCACGGAGATCCTCTGCGTGAATGATGGTGACGCGCGCAACGGAGCCGATCCCGTCGTGGTTCTTGATGAAGAGCTCAAGAGGAACGTCGACGATGCTCTCCGCCTTGACAGTGACGAGGACCGTTGAGTAGTCCGATCCCATTAGGCAAATGGGATCGATGACATGAGGGTTGGCAAAAGAGCCGACCGAGTGCATGATATGCTCACGAAACCAGTGCTCCAGAGGGTAATCCTCAATGGACAACGCCGCCATAGCTTCGTGCTCGAAGGTGAAGCGGTTGTCAGCATCTTCATGTGGCTCGACATGGATCGTGTGCTCAGTACGCAGGAACGGGGCTTTCTTACCTGCATGTAGAGGGGGTACAACAAATATATCCTAGCCATTGATTATTTTATATACTTTTCTTAACAAAAATATATTTGCTCGTTCCAATAAATATACCAATATGGTAAATGGTCATGATCACCCTATCCAACTTAATCATCTGCATGCATGTACTCGTGCTATTTTTATATGGAGACATGCATGCATGCCAATTTAATCTCAAATTTGTGATATGTGAACACACACAAAAATGCAGTCAAATATTGGAACATCTCACACAATTTCTGTTGTGTTTTTATTTTTTTTTAAAAAATACAAACTGATTTTATGTCTATATGTTGTCATATTTGATTTGAAATATTGCCTTCACGTACGGGTGTAATCTCTGATTTTAAATACTATTCAAAAAATTGTATTGAAACTTTGCATTTGTTGTAAGCATAATTGGATTACGTTATGTTTTAAAATGTAATCATTTTCACTAATTAGTCCACTTACCTTGTCTACAGTGTTACTATTAGTGATAAATGTAAAACAAATCATTACTTTTCTTATTCAATACAAGATCTTACCTGTAGAAATTGTACTACCATTGGATCAAAATTGCTAATAAATGGTTGCAAAGTGCGCGTAGTTTAATTGGTTAGGTTTCTTGTGGTGGAACCAGTCCAGCCGAATTCAAATCCTAGACTTGGCACATGTCCTAGCATTTACGGCTAATTATTTCTTTTAGTGGTAGGCGACGTAACCGTCTGACAGTGAGATGCTCGTGGTAACTTCGTCAATCTGGTAAGGTAACACGTGCACCGCTAAAATTCAACACAGAACCATTCGGCTGGCATGCATGCTGGTTTACCTATGCCATGCACAGGTTTTGCAATCAGGGGTGGAGTTAAGCGGCTCTCTGTGCTTGAAACAAGTTTCCCATTGCTTCTCATGCCTATGATGTATATATAAGATGGTTTAGAATGCTGAAGCTGCCTAGCTCTTGCATGTCGGTGCAAAAAGTTTTCCTTCCTCTATTTATCGTCAAGAGTATAGAGTTTGGGGACCGAGATACCCTGTGCCTGCCCTTTCCTTGATGAATAAATAATGATGTACTGGCCTACTGGGCATTTAAAGAAGATGCAATAGAACTCATGGGGTAGAATAGCCAATCAGATTATTATGTTTCATCTTAGGATTGTTAATGTTGTTTTCTTTTCTCCAAATACGTCTTAATTAGTTTGATATTTTTCGATGTCCATAGTCCTTGAACCGCCTAGAAATGCCATACTAGGTCAACCATAACAAATACGAGACTTTGATGACAATATTAATAGTGAATAAAGTAAATAAGATGAAGATCAACCCTGATGTCATGGTGTGCAAATGAATAACATATTATAGGGGTTAGTCCGCAGAACACAATTGTTTATGAAATAGAATTGTGTATTCACTTAAATTAGTAATAGGCCCGTGCTATAATGCTACAATGACATTTTATAATGTGAATCAAACAATAATCAGGATCACAAAGCTAAAATAGCTTTCGTGCAGAATTTACAAAACTCATATGTGCAGATATAATAAGGTATATGATGATCGGCCTACTGAAGATTAAAACAATCGTATGAATAGCATGACTTAACATTTGTGGTCTTTCTCACTCAAATACAAAAATCGTGACTCTTTAGAAGCTGCAAATTCATAAAATTAACCTCTAGCTCTAATAAGTATTTACAACACATTATGTGATATTCATCATATCGAATATCAATGACCTCACCGCAAAGGCTGGGATTCTTTCAATTATCTAAAAAAGTAACCGAGTTGACAAATGGGCCCCATTAATCACCCACACCCTCCCACGAGTCCTTTCCCATTTCACTAATGGCACTCCCCATAATTCAATCGATATATTCATTGTTTGAAATTAAACCTGTATGGCGGACAAGATTTGTATAGTGCACAATTTGAGGGTCAAGTAACTAATCAATTTATTATGTACAATGTAACTATTCTATTCAATTTTTACTGAATATGTGCTTACTCAACTTTATAAGCTAAGATAGAAACTCAATTTTTTGCCATTGCAATGCATGGGCTCTTGGATAGTTTCCTTTGAAATTTAGACATAAGCATCTGATTATCCATTCAAGAGAGGTTTCTTGAGTGACTTACATGCAGGTACTATGAAACCCCCATCGTATACAAAATCCCTCACCCGTGAATTATGGATATTATGAAGAATGTGCTATACTCATTTGTTGAAATAGCAGTCTTCTGAACCAAATAATTTGTGAGATACTAGAAATGGCTCTGTATGAACTTGAAACTGAATGCCTAGCTCCTCCCATTCCTAACCACTATCATTGTCTAAATATACAAAATGTTTGTGACATTTTCACATGACAAGTAGAATAAATGGGCATACCGTTACCGGCGCCAACATTATTACTAGCATTTGGAAGGAAGAGTCATTCTTTTTAAAAGGATTGGTATTCAATAACTCTAGTAGACGAAGGATAGGCGTGTGGATTTGTAACTACCATATTGATATGGTGTACATGTCTTATTTACACTACATTATGTGTGTGCACCATGAAAGGACACGTAGGCAGCGCATCCTATGCACGTCTAAGTTACTCCTGCACTCGGCGATTATAAGCCCTTCGATCTCAATCTAAGAGAGAGAGAAAGAGAGTGGAAGCAGGGCATTTTTTTTTCATGGAGCCGCCTGCATCCTCCCTGTAAAATTCGTAGATAACCCCTCGCTTCATCCCATCTTCTTTTTCTGCAGTGCTGAGCCAACCCATCGACACACGCCACACAACCATCAGCGTAGCCCACTTACTCCAATCCTCTTGCTTTGCTCATCGCGGAGATGCCAACAGACGACTCCTTGGGCTAGTTTAGCTTGTGGCTTAAATGGGCTTTACCACTTTACCAATATTTGGGAATTTCAATAGTCATTACTTGGTTTGAGGCCAAATTTTGGCTAGCCTAGTAAAATAGTTGACAAACTATTCTGTCTTCCATCGAAGCACAACTTTGTCTTACCAAAATTTGCCATGCAAAAAAATGCCAAAATTTTGTATCGGCAAAAACATAAACCAAACCAGAGCTCCTCCCACCTTGTGCTGGTTGGATGCTTCACGGGCTTCAGCATGACAACAGCCCGCTTCAGCACAGCTGATTTCACCATCGTAATTAAACCTAGTGCCGCCTCCCGGCCTCCGACGCAACTCGAATGGCGAGACGATGGCACTCAAACTGACGTCATCGACGAGGGCAGCGCCATCCTCCCCTCCCCCCTCCAAGGGTGGAGAAAGCAACTCGTCGGAGGGCAATCCAGCTCCGGCTCTTTCGGCTAGTGGCCGAAGGTGGACTCAAGCTAGAGCGAGGGATACTATTGATGGTGGCGGAGGCACGGGAGTGGCAGTGGCTCCAAGGAAGAAGAAGAAGGAGAAGAAGGATAAGAGAAAGAGGATATAGGTGGTGGCATCATCGTTAGCGTCGGCAGGTCCGGCTCCGACGAAAAAGAGTACCAAGGCCTCCCGCCCTATCACCGGGGAAACGAGTTACCGACAAACATACTAGTGAATTAAAAGAACATTAATAACCCAAATTATGTGCTTTAGTTGCACTATTGGAGAAACCCTCTTCTCTCCCGATTCGCAGCCCCCTTTATTCCCGGGTAGTGAACTGGGAGGAAGAATCCGGGACTAAAGATGGTGGTCTTTAGTCCCAGTTCAAATACCCGGGACTAAAGATGCATCTTTAGTCCCGATTGGGGTTACCAACCGGGAGTAAAAATAATAACACCACGTGACTGTCGCCTCCTTTTCTTTTCTTTTCTTTTCATTGTTTTTTCTACTTGCATATTGATTTCACACCGAACTCAACAACAAAATCATCCACATAGAAACATCACAAAATCATCCATGAATTGACATCACAAATTCATCCATGAATTCTACAGGCTGCTTTACCCTAACAAAACTTGCCTAGGTTTAGATATCCAAAACGGCCAAATGCAGACGCATTCTCATTCTGTTCCAACCTCCTCCTGCCTTGGACATTGCTTGCATTCATGCGTCAAATGCAATCAAACGGTAATCCCCTTCATGCCATTGGCTGCTCTTGCTTTTCTTCATGCCATCGGCTGCTTTGTCCACGCTTATCGGTTGTACTTGACAATGCGACATGCATTTTCAGATTTAATGTACTTCTGCAGTGCGCAAGCATGAATCCACACCGACACTGTATTTGTACTACATGTTCAGAACCCAATGACCGTTAATTTATGTTTTGGGATGATCGATTAGCCTTTATTAATATATAGTGCGGATGTTCCTCTACTAATTCTTGTGTTGACATAAGATAAATAATTAAGTAAATGTGATCAACAAAGAAGTATTCTGCAATAGCTCATGAACTGTTACAGCACCGGCTGTGGTTTACAGGTATAATAATCTGCTCTCTAATTATCTGTTTCTTGATCTTCTCCCTCAATGCCAAGAACCATATACAGCATCCTGTTAGACTCTCGCACATCTCAGATCTCTTGCATCTCTTTTTAGCAGCATATTCCAGCACTATCTCTGAGATCAAGTTCCACCAAGAAAGTATGAGCTCGAGCCAAAGGCAGATGCTGAGTTTCACTGTATGGCAGTAATACCGTTCGGATTTTGCACTGAGCCATACTTGATTAAGGATCTAGAAGATGGACTCCTGTTGCCTCCCATACCAATTGCCAAATATTTATTGTTATCAATAGTTGTAGCTAGCTGCAAGCCAGTGAAGATTCAAACCTGTGACATTTACAGTTGGAAGACGCCTTCCTGGAAGAGTGGACTACTTTGTGTTGTCCCTATTTATCCACCTTTTGGTCCTGAGTTCACGGTTAAAGTTCACAAAAATTGTACCATATATGCAAAGAAAATTACTACGTACCTACATTTTAAAACATGTCGTTGTTGACTTCTGAAGATGATATGTGATTATTCATCATATTAAAGACTATGTAATCATCATTTATTTTGGTATGACTTATTTTATCATTAAAAATACTTTTCAGCATGGCTTATAATTTCGCATATTTTCACTAACTTTTTTATAAGTAAATGGTCAAATGTTATTAAAAAAATCAATACATCACATATTTCAAAACAGAGGATGTAATTGTGAGATTACCTACCTGCAGTAGGTAAAGCATCAATCCATATATGTACCACAATCACTATAAATGATTGTTAATTCCAGGTTTGGGGTGATCAATCATTAAATAATAATGTTTATGTTTTTTTTTGTTTCCTGTTGAAACAAAATAAGTAACAGCCAGATCAGTCATCAGGCTTCGACATGCTTCAAATAGGTTTTCGCAGGCGGCCAACGGCTCCACCAGATATCAAAGGCCAGTGAAGATTCAGGCAGCAGAAGCTGAAACACTTGTAGAAACAGAAGCAGAGAGGAAGAAGCTAGAGCTTCAGTTTGGTGACCCATGCAAGCATGAAGCATCCAATTTGGCCTATGAACTTGTGATGATAACTGATGAAGAAAGTGTACACGAGTTCAATCTTATATACTCACAAGGCAAGCTCCCGGCCGGTGCTTGTGATGTCCAGGGTTTTCCAAACCGTCGGGGCCGGGGTTACCGCGCCCCAGCGGTAAGCACGGTTATCGCGCGGTAACCGCGGTAACTGTGCAAAATTTATCAAAAATTCAAATTATTTTTTAAATTTATTTGAATTTAAGGAGGTTACCGTGGTATTAATATTACCGTACCCCGTGATAAGCCCGGTAACCGCGATAACCGCGCGGTTACCGGCGGTAAGGTAAACTCTGGTGATGACTCGTGCGATCTCACTAGCTGGAGATAATCCATGAAATGTAAATCCATACCGAAAATCAACATTATTTTAGTAGATCATATTATTGGTAAAAGTTGGGGGTTTGTCCTATCTCGTCTTTTTTTTAAGCTCTTTGATGTTCACTTCTGGACTTTTTGGCTGTGTGCCTACGGACAGAGGCCAGAGAATAATCCATTTCCATTATCTAAAAAAATACCGAAAACCAGAAAACACTATCCCTGGTTTGTGTGATTGTGTCAAGCTTCTAAATGCTGGTGGATTTTATATATGGGATCCAAAAATAAAAGGCTGGTGGATAGTCTTCTCCAAAGAAGGCCAAACTTACTTGTTTCTTTAGGCAGATTATGTAACAAGCCCAAACCACAGAAGGGTTTTGTGGACTTTTCCCCATCTATATTCTCCATGAAGGTGAACTGAGTTGCACACAGATGCCCATATAAAAATCTCCGTAGATGTTGGCCCATTTGATCCATCAGCGTTTCTTTTTTTTTAATAAAAAAATAGAGTACAAAACTAATAGTACGCTCTCATAATGCGTGCATCCTCATCACTATGAACGTACACCTACATGCACTCGCTCGTGACCCCCAATGATTCATGGGAGAAATTTAGATGTATGCCATCGTCAAAAGTTGGCTGACAGAGACGAAATGCAGTGATGCGGCAAGTCATCAGCCATGTTCGATGTGCCCAGGTTTGTCAATTCATCCAGTGGCGCATTTCCATCAGCACACATGTGAAGAGACCCGGGGTAGAAATGTATTCTACCAAACATGGCGCCATGTTGATAGTAGCATTTTATCGAATCACACTGGATGACATGCCAGCTCAGCCCACTTTTGACGATGGCATATATCCAAATTTCTGAAGCAGACTGCATTAATTTCCAGCCACTAACACTGTTACCCCATCAAGTGAACATTGTTAAATTTGTCTCTTTTCCAAACTGAATAGGTTTCTTGCCACTCTATAATTAAACACGGTAATTAATTCATGTTTCGGTCATGTTATGTGAGAAGCATTGGCCTGTAGTAGGAGGTTAAAAACCTGAATTTTCTTATATAGTTCTAGCCAGGTACTCCCCCGTCCCTAAATATTTGATGCCGTTAATTTTTTTAAACATGTTTAACCATTGGTCTTATTCAATAACTTTTATGAAACATATAAAACTATATGTATACATAAAAATATATTTAACCATGAATCAAATGATAGGAAAAGAATTAATAATTACTTAAATGTTTCGAATAAGATGAACAGTCAAATATATTTAAAAAAGTCAACGGCATCAAATATTTAGGGACGGATGGAGTATATCTTACTGAATCAATCTATCAAATAATTAAGCATAACTAAAATACAAGAACAATATTCTGATTTCTCATATAGCTAAGTAACTATTTCGTTGTCAGGACAATTCAGTCTACACAGGTTCCATTTCCTTCTCATTCTACAAAACGTACTCAGGTCGAATATTTTTCTTTTAAACGAACTGGAATCCATTTTGCAAAAGACAAATTAATACATTGCTCACGCACCTAGTGATAATTAAAGGAGAGAAGTGACTGGCGCGAATGGAACTTGATGTGCGTGTGAAAGCCCAGTGGCTCGTGCATGTATCCTTTTGCAATGCAAATTCCTAATTTAAACCAAAGCTTCCATGGAAAATGTTCCTACTATATACACCCATTCAATCACCTTTGTGGCATCGCATTCTCAAAATTAATCTCCTGAAGCCTCCCTTTCCGAATAAACTGTCACATATATACACGTTTACTAATCGTATTTCTCCATCCACAGGGTACACGAATTCGGAAGACGCATCCCTGCTGAACAACGAATGGAGTGTTGAAATGCGCACAAGCACGCGTCAGTGCCATATGCCTACATAAACTTCAAATATTTGCATAGCTAATGAGATTATATACAACATATATATATATATAGTACATATATATAATTTTTTTAGAATTACATAGTACAACGTAGATACTCACAATGCACGCGCACTCACCCGTATGAGTATTTTGTAACCACTAGGTTACATGCCCTTTCGCATATATAGTACATATATGGTTTTAGAAACTGATACAACATTATATGATGTTGTACATATGTGTGAACTGTTCAGATATATATCCTTCCTACAAACCCCCTCCGTCCCCAAAAAAAAAACCAATCTAAGCTACGAATCTGGACATATGCGTATACAGGTTCGTAGTTAGGGTGTCTTTTTTTTTTGGTGACAGACTAGTATATTTCCCTTGGAGAGTTGAGTTTGGTAACCATGGGACTGGCGTCCCTGGCCCTTAACAAATAAACCATGATTCGGATTTTAAATCATGATAGATGTGGCTTTTAAAATAAAAAAATTTTATGGTATCTCGAGGTACATAAAATTTACACTTTGATACATTAAAAAATATTTAGAGGTACCAAATTTTACATTGGAAAATATGGTACCTCCTGATGCTTTCTTAAGGATGATACAACTACCCTTTAAAATATGTGTTGCGGCTCTGCTTGATGCCCCAGCCCCATGTTCTTGAATAATTGACGCTAAGTTTCTTCTTAGTGTCACCTGGATTTTTTTTATTCTAATTTAGTCAAAGTAATAACCCGAGCAAAGAACATGCAAGGCTAGCTTATCTTAGCTCTAATTTCTCAGTAATTCTTTTATTTTCCAGATCAAGCTGACTAACCCTCGTTACATTTTCGGTATTCACCGATTATCGTCATACACTTCCCTGCCAATAAAAAGAACAAGACTACCTTATTCTGCAAGTTGGTGACTATGCCAAACAGTAATATTTTAGAAAACCAAATGATTAATGAAAATTTTGTTTAATACATTGCCAAATCAGCAATACCATGTTTTTTTTTTTTTTGACAGGAGCAATACAATGTTTTGGCACAAGACGCGTTTGCAGCCTCTACCACCATGATGGATTAATTGCACCGAATCGACTCCTCTCTCTCCTTTCTGCAACTGACGAACTTGGACTCTGGAGCGTCTTCCACCAAGGAAGTTACAGCTCGAACAACAACTATATTGTGAGCTCCATTTTGACTTAGCCATTGTGATTGAGTTTTACGTCGAGCAATATTGGATCTTCCTTCTAGAAACTGGATTCCCATTGCCTCCCATGACAATACCCAAGTAGTATGTAATAAGGGCTGTAGCTACAAGTTGAGTAAGCTTTGTGCCATATATATGCTATTGGAAAAAGTATGAATCCCCCCACCGAACTATCGCGGTTGACCGAATTACCCCTCTAAACCCGAAAACCAAACATCATTCACCCTGAACTTTTAATACCGGACAAATTACCCCCTCGACCCAATCCAGAGCGGTTTTATCCTACGTGGCGTAGGCGTGGCAGTCCAGTCAGTATTTTATTTATAAAAAAATGTGGGACCCACCTGTTATACCCCTCTCACAAAAGCATAAGTCCCTATGAGAGAAACTAAAATTTTTGTGAGAGGGACTATAGTCCCTCCTTCCCAAACACCACTTTTTTTCCTTCTTCCTTCCTAAACAAGCAGTGATCTGATGACATTTTCGGCCCAGGGCCGTATATGGTGGATGATTCTACTCTACTTTTAATTTTATTTGACGCGAGTGGTTTCTACAGCTGACGTGTATGTGGTCAACGTACCGTTTCAAATTGAGAGAGTTTGTAGCATGGACATTTTTGCTACTGTGCCACCTCTGTTCCGTACGGGCTAATAAGTCACTACTTTTGAAACTCAGCTTCGTCAGTTCACAACCGTGCTAAGCTCTATATTGCCACGTGCTAAGCAAATTTAAGTATTTTTTTTAGAATCACACGGTACAACGCAAACACTCACAATCACTCACAACGTACACGCACTCGCTCCTATGAACGCACGCACGCAAACCCTACCCCTATGAGCATCTTCGAAGACTGGGCCGGCAAAATATAATTTAAAGCGCATATATATATATATATATATATAGACGAATAATACGATCGATGTACCGGCACTCTTTGAATTGAATTTTGGCTCTGCTAATTTAACTGAAGTCGTAGATTCGAGGGATATATATATATGCACATACACGTACGAATATACGATCGAGCGTGCATGTGATCGTAATTGTAACCTGGTCCTCCCGTTTTTATGGCAATGGCCAGGTTTGCATTTTTTGTGCCATTCATTGCGCTGGTGGCTGCCATCGATCGATCGGATCGAACGAATGCGAGTTCATCATGTGTACGGTTCAGCTTTTGCTTCCCCTCTGTCCGGTCTCTCTCTAGCGATTTTTTTTCGCGAAAACGCAAAATAATTGCACGTTAATATATTAGAAGAAAATTAAAAAATTTTGTTGCATGACGCAATCAGCCAGATTAGCGTACCCGTCGACCGCGAGGCGCCTGTGGTGACTTCGTCAATCTCTCCAGAATTTGCCGGCCCAGTCTTCGAAGATGCTCATAGGGGTAGGGTTTGCGTGCGTGTGTTCATAGGGGTGAGTGCGCGTGCGTTGTGAGTGTCTGCGTTGTACTGTGTAATTCTAAAAAAAAAAGAGTAGTTTATTTATCACCTTCTTGTATGTTGAACACATTGACAAAAAAAAAAACTAGCACCTATGCATGAATTCACTTGTATTGGATGTAGTTTGATCAGTAGGCATTTATTATTTTGATGTAGTTTCCTCTCTTGCGTGTTTGAAACTTGCTTATTTGGATGTAATCCTTAGGCGCTGGTTGTGTCATCAATTTGTTAAACTGCAGGGTCTATGTACCTATTTGTACTTTATTTGGCCGTGTGCATTCACCTTATAATGCAAAGGCCAGGAGCTGCCCATTATCTAAAAAAGTAGGCGTTTATTACAATTATAGTGAGATATATGCTGGAAGCACATAAGAATACACACCTTCATTCAACCCTGTAACCGTGGTGGAGATCTACACAATTCACTTGGGAAGAACGCATGAGAGTTAATCAATTGAGCTCCATCTATTTCTTGATCAATAGTCTAGGTGTGCAATTCAGAAACACAGGTCTCTTCCAAGAAACTGTGGGCTTGATCAGAATTCAGAAGGAAGATACTGTGTTGCCGGCATATCTTGGCAGTGATTTTCTAGATAATGTAATTACATGCCAGCCATGGCGCATGGTTTTGGGGCTCAATGACATACACATGGTGACATGGTGTGATGTATTTGATTCGAATTCCTTGTGCCTCTCATGCCGAGTATACATACATCATATTTGGCTACATACAAAACCATACAGGATCAGAACTTGTGCTATATATTAATATTAATACATTGGACCGTGAGTTCTTCCTGATTATGTCAGCATCGTTCTTTTCAAAGGACACCCTATGTCTCTTTTTTATTTGTTGAACACTCTTCTGGCTATGTGCCTCATGGCAGAAGTCAGAGATATAAATCATTTTCATTACTTAAAACAAATATGAGCATATTTCCTATTCTTGAGGAGGTACCATGAGGTACTATGAGGTACGAGGTACCATGAGATACCATTCATATCCAACCGTCCATTACCAAAGGGTATGATGGGAAGTAAAATCTCCGCACCAAGGTGGGATTCATTCAACGTAGCGCTGCTATATATGGAGCTCGCCCTTTGTGCTGCCGTCGATCTCATTCCGACTCGCCTCCTTCCAGATTGCTCTGATTCGTCGAGCTCATCCACCGACCTATCGAACTCACCCGTCGCGCCACCCGTCATGCTCGAGCTTGTCCGCCTGTGCACTCGAGAGTCGAGCCTGCTCGTGCTTGGAGCTCCTCCTCTGCGGCTTCGTGCTGTCTTGATTCCATAATAGCTTGGCCAATGAATTTAACCTGGCCACTCTACCGAAGTGCCCAGCAGGAGGGAGTTCAATTTAAATCAATTTCTCATGTTCATCCTTGTTGAAAATTTTGGATGAGAGAAACCCAAAATATGAAGTTCTTGATAAGTAATACGTATGTTTCCTAGTCAACAGGCTAATTCATCTCTCCAGTCTCAACAAGAATTTTCAATCATTCATAACATTCATCTCTCCATCGCCTCATCCTGGACGTGGAGCTACTGTCTTCTGTTGGCCTCAACTTCGTACCATGATGCAGGGCAGGGCAGTGACCGCCTCCTCTCTTCCTTGCATAACCACAACAATTCCCTGAGGTTGCCCTGAAGTAGCCGCCGCGTCACCTGACCACCGCCCCCGCTATCTAGAGGTCTCCGCGGCCATCGTCCGCTGCCGAGGCCGCCGCCTCCGCTGTACTAGCACCGAGGAGGAGGGAGGAGATCGGGTAGTACTCGAGCCAGCGATCGGGATAGGACCACGAACCGCCTGGGAGGCCGCCGCATCTACCGCATCAGTTTCTCGCTCGATTTGCGGCGGGGACAGCCGGACAGCGCCTAGCACGGTGGATGGAGGTGGCGTTTCCCCTCCAATTCGGTATGCGAAAGTACAGTTATACTCTCCCACCATCGAAAATCTCTCGGTACCTCCTCTCCCGGAGACGCGGTACCGCGAGGTACCGAGGCTTTGCAGCCGTTAGATCCTACAAAAGAGACGATCTGGATTTAGTACCTCCTCCCCTTAAGGACTGTAAAAAGTCTCGTAGGATATCATTTTTACATAGTGTATATGTGATGAGCTGTTTGACGGTGGTAAGAGCATAGAAAGAAAAAAACTACATTTCTTATCTTTTTGATAGTAGAAGTTATTTTGCATCACTGGGCTTAACATAGAAGATGATGCTCCAAGCAAAAAAAAAGATAAATACAAAATGGAATATCATAGCAGTGGGACAAATCCTCCAACCTACGGTTATGGAAAAGAAGCAACAGCAAAGAAACAAAGGGCCTGTTTAGTTGATGAAATGAAAATTTTTGGGTGTCACATCGGACGCTTGACTGGATGTTGGAAAGGGTTTTTGGACGCGAATGAAAAAACTAATTTCATAACTCGCCTGAAAACCACGAGACGAATCTTTTAAGCCTAATTAATCCGTCATTAGCACATATGGGTTACTGTAGCACTTATGACTAATCATGGCCTAATTAGGCTTAAAAGATTCGTCTCGCGATTTACATGCAAACTGTGCATTTAATTTTTTTTTATCTATATTTAATGCTCCATACATATGTCCAAAGATTCGATGTGATGTTTTTACGAAAAGTTTTTGGAGAACTAAACGGGGCCAAAGTCCCGCATGTGCCTTCGCTAACGAATAATGTAACCTCCTGCTGCCTCCTGTCCTCGGTAGGACTTTTTCAGGTAATCCCAAGACAGGACTTGGGAAGGCGACTGAGGAGGTTACACCATAAGGCTATAAGGCTATGTTCGGTTTGAAAGGGATTGAATAGGATATATATTGGAGTGAATTCAAAAGAATAATTCCATACCATAATAGGTGGGAACTAAATCCCCTCCAATCCCTTATCTCTTGGCGATTAATCGAACATGGACTAGTATAATAGGGATTATTGTGGTCAACTTAATCCCCTTTAATTCATATGATGAGGGATTATCCGAAAAAGAATTGAATGAATTAAATCTCACCGACTGAAACATTCCTGCAGAAACAAGCTGCAGTTTCTTGTACTGGTATTCTAACAGATCAGCTCCTCTAGAGGATATGTATGTGAGACATGCTATTTCTTTTTATAACTGGAGGGAGCTGTAAATAAATACAGGCTAAGACTAACTGAAATCTTCATGTTCTACCTGCATCACCAACCTTCACTGTGTTTGTGACTAGAATGAACCAAATATTTTATGGTAAATCATCCATCAAGTGTACATCTTTGTTTGTTGTCTGAACCAAAGGCATGTACAATGGCTTTTACTAGCTAATAGGCTCCCTCCGTTGCCATGGAAGTAAATTTGGATGGTAGAAGGTAAATTTGCCGTACCCACCCAAAGGCAAAGAATACAGATCCGTGAATCCCTATGATCGGCCAAGAAGAGTGATGCGATTCGGAAGATTCGATATCAAGATTAGCACCTATTTGCCCTCTATAGCATGGTTGGAAATTTTCTACTTTAGCACATCAATTACGAAAATACCCATACAATGAACGTATAGATTTTACTTATGCTAGTGATGCCTATCATTTATATGGTGTACTGCAAAAGAACTCCTTGATGGCTCCAGATCCACTGGAGTTGAGGCCAACTCCACCCGGTGAATTTGCCTCAATCTCAGCCATCCCTTCGTTTCTACAGCTGAGATCACCCAACCGAATCTCTATCCTAATTAGCTCCCCTAATTAGGTATATTTGGAGGGAAAATACTTACCATTTTAGCTATTCCCTCCAAAACTGTCATTATACTCCCGCCACACAGTAAAGAAAACATATACACTCTTCTTCCCCACACAATTCACCCTATCTTTTTGCTGATCAGTTTCAACACAGATTTAATGCAACTTTTCCACATATGCAAACAGAAGACAATCAAATTGACCTCAATGGAGATGTGCGCACTTCACGAACATGCTATAGCACTCCATTCTTCAGGAAAATTGGATGCTATTGCCCTTTAAATTTGTGTTTGACTGCTTAATCACACATGCATATCTGTATTGCATAGCAAGAACGATGAAGGAAATGGTTTAATATTTGTTTCGTGCACACTATTCTCAGATCAATACATAAGAGCATTAACTAATTCATAGTAGTAGCTAGTATAAAAAAAAACACAAACACTTATTTGCTAGTACCTTTCAGAGAGGTCTCCTCTTACTCCCCAAATTACTGAGCTTGATTTGAGGTGGATGGGTTAGGATGTTGGTGCTGCCAGTTGAGGGCTTCAACTCGAGGCGCAGGAATCCCTAGTAGGGAGCTTCGCCCTGACACCATCGTCACCGACACACACTTCTTCTCAAACGCCGACCTCACCGACGAGCTCAGTTCTAGGCCATCGGCGCCTTCTCCACCATTGCATGGACCACATTGTCAACGCCATCAAGAAAGATGCCAGGGAGGTGAATCCTCCGCTCCCCGGCCATGAGTTGAGGATCCGATGCGCGTAAGCTTCCGGAGTTCTTGAGGAGCTCGTCGGCGTACTCTCCTGGGCTCTTGCTGTTGCTAGTCTACTACCTTATCCAAACATGTGTGTGGCTGTGTGGTTTCGTGTGGCTTCCAGGAAAAATAAAGAGACATGGATTCGGTTGGGTGATCTCAGCCGTAGAAACAATGGGATGGCTGAGATTGATGCAAATCCACCAGGTGGAGTTGGCCTCAACTCGAGGGGATCTGGCCATCATCCACTGGAGTTGGACCCCTCTTTAATTTATGTGCACCAAGGTAGCCAGTTGATCATGCGGTTTGAACATCAAATCAAATATTTTCTTCAGCAATAACAATGCAAATCAAGAGCTAGCCACTACTCGATGATCAGTTGCCATCATTGAGGGGAAACGATAATTGCTAACATTAAACCAATTGGAAAGGGCTACAATCCGAACAAACCAATGAGCGAGACAGCACAGATTCTAGATACAAGGTATTAGGACAGTCTATGCAGCTGAGTGATGCCTCATGCCACTCAGTGGGCAAGATATCTTCAAAGATCTAGAGAGTTACAAGGTCTTCAAGACTGAATTCCAGTTGCCTTCCATGCCAATCGGTCGAATTTAACTTTAGTTTGTGATTCTCCATCGCTTTACTCTTCCTGTATCATAAGCCACTACTATTTATCAACCATGAATGGAGGAAGACAAGTGCCTAGGCTTACGCTTATATTGCAATGGCTTCCACCCTTCAAGTGACGGACATTGCATCATCAGCTTGCAGGATGCGTACAGTTTGCGGAACAGCTTTTGGCTGCTCCCGAAGTATATGAGAAGATCTACTGTTTCAATGGCTTCACTTCATTTCCAGATACCTCCCATGGCCAGTATCAGAACAACATAGTTCTCTACACATTTCTTCAATGCAAATCTCATATGGACTCTTTTCCTTTATGCAAATGAACATATAATACTATTGTGTGTTTCTTATTTTGGTACATATGTAAGACCTAAAGTAACCTTTCAGTTTTACCCTGCCTGCTTTTTATAATCAATGCATGCCATTGGCTTTTATGTATGCAAGTAATAAATCTCTATTCATTAACATCTCTACAAATTCAGTTTACTCGCCTGCTTTTTATAGCTGATGCTATGGACTTTTACAGTCAGGCTGTCAAATTGTCAGATGGGTCTTGCAAGGCAGTGAATAAACGAGGGAGAGCATAACTACGTCACCACAGCCTGAGGACCATGTGGAGGATGTTGGATTGCCAAAACTCTCTTCAATGGGGTTATCACACATCCATAGCAATCCTGTCCCACTCATCTAAACCATCCAACTTTGAAGCTGTTGCAACACAAAATAGCTTGATGTGCTATTTTCTGTAAAAGTTTGAACATCAGATGGGCACTTGATCACGTAGTTTGAACATCAGATCAAAAGTTTTATTCAACATATATTAAGGATGCAATCAAGAGCTAGCCACTACTCGATCGGTCACTACCGTTGCTGAGCAACATCCACACCCAATACTAAATCATCAACTGGAAATGGAATGAACACAAACCAGTTGATGAACAAGAATCGAGCATGCTGGGAACCCTTGTCTCGTGACTCATACCACGACTAACGGCAGAAATTTTGAGGCAATGTATCATCACAGTCAATACAATTGGGCGATGTCTCTTGATACTAGCTGCACAAGATCTGTTCCAACACGAGCTTGAATGTTACCTAGTCCTCAAGACTGAATTCCAGCTGCCTACCACGCCAATCGGTCAAGTTTATCTTTCTATCATTTACTGTCGCCACGCTCTTCCTCTATCATCTCCTATTGTTTATCAATGAAGAATAGATGGAATTGGATGTCTAGGCTTATGCTAATTATATGTGACAGCCTAGCCACCCTTGCAATTTTGCTCACTACTCCACCTTCCTTCTTTCTCATCAATTCACAGAAAGAACATCAGCTTGGCAGATTGCATTATTTATGTGCCTACAGGTGTCCATGTGCATCACAACAAAAGTAGTTATGTATGCATTTTTTACTTTCATTGTGAAACTTATCAATTTGTGTTGGGAGGAACATATATAACATATCTTATATTCTTTTTGTACAGAGATAAGACCTCAAGGAATATCTCAATTTACTTTATGTGCCTTTTATAGTCGATGTTAAGTGTCTCTAGTAGGTCCTGGGTTCAACTCCCTGTGGGCCTAAATTTCAAGCTGGGGTTAAAAAAAAATACCTTCGTCGTCTGTCCCACGCCAAAGCACACGTCTAAGGTCTAACCTAGGTTGACTATGGTGCCGCTGTATAAGGGTGGGGTAGGGGTTCCGGGGTTTTCTCTTCTATGCAAAATGTCTAGGAGCTGTCGTACCCACCACAGGTCGATTTATTTTTTTATAGTCGATGCTATGGGGGGTTTTCTTCATTAAACATATCATTCGTCTTTGTATTTATGTTACAGGAATCAGAAAGCAATTGTAAAACTAGCTCGGGCTCATTGCCAGGTGATGAATGCTTGGGATCGACGTGTGGCATGGATTGACACCCAAGCATCGCATCTCTACTGCTTCTTGAAACTGAATTTTCTCACCCTCCTGTCCATGCCAATAGATGGGAGTTCTCTCATCTTACACACCATATGTATAGAAACATCAAGGCTGCCTTGAATCACAAAACACATGCATTAGTACGCATGGACAGATCGACTTGGACTGATATTGGTGCAGACGGGACCTCACTAATCATGGACATGAGCCAGACGATCCGATCATCGTGTTTCTGTGGAGCTGAAGCATGGATTGGCAACCAAACATGATGTCCCATAAGTTCTCCAAACATAGTTCCCAGAGCCTCCTATGCCGACTCATCTATATCCTTATCTATGAATATATTCAGAAAAAAATGAAGATATTCAGAAAGCAGCATGCAGCTTGTGCTGAAAATCAGTGACACTTTCCTCATTTCATATATATACCTGGGTTTGTAAATATAAGTGGTACCAAGCTAGTTTCTCCATTAACGAATGGTTTTGAACACATATACCACTTGTGCTTTCCTAGCTAGCTTGGTAGTAACCAATATACTCCCTCCGTTTCAAAATGTTTGACACTGTTGACTTTTTAGTACGTGTTTGACCATTCGTCTTATTCAAAAAATTTAAGTAATTATTTATTCTTTTCATATCATTTGATTCATTGTTAAATATACTTTCATATACACATATAGTTTTACATATTTCACAAATTTTTTTGAATAAGACAAATGGTCAAACATGTACTAAAAAGTCAACGGTGTCAAACATTTTGAAACGGAGGGAGTATAAGACATGATTCTTGTTTATTTTGTACACCACTGCAATAGCAGGCAACTATGGTGCAGCTGCTCTCAGTGTGCAAAATGAAATGCACTCTATGAAGAAAATTCAAGATTTTTATGTTCTCCATTTTGATTTGGAAGACGCTGAAATTTCAAGCTTCTAGTATAAACCTTGGTGAAACATTTCGTAAAGTGGATCCAGTGAAAAACTAACGGAACATCAAGTCTCAAATTAGGACATGCAGCATAGAAGAAGTTTCTTGACACTTGAAGCTTGGATATACGAAACATGTGAGCATTCAGTGAAACACATAATTCCAGATTTAATTAAACCCGTTTTTCTAATTTTAATCTCATGTTTCATGTTAGACACTTGGGCATCGATCTTGTGTTTTTTTTTTGTCTCATAGCATTGCACAAAAGGAGGAGGAACAGATGTGATCGCTGATGGTTGCTACTACTGCAAGATTTATTTCTTGGTGACAAATTACTTGCCATAAAAAAAGTAGTCACCAACTGAAGCAACTGGAACAATTGATCAATTATGGTGTAATGCTACTCTAGATCAACAACCAAGCTTGATCAATGCTTGAAACTTTCTCCTAACTGAATTCCCAGAGCTTCCCATGCCAACTCATGAATATTCTTGTGTACATATATGAACATTCAGAAAGCAAAGCAACGGCCTGTTCTGTAATTTAATTCCACTTTGGCTTCATTTCTTGTACCTGGATTTATGTGTAAACAACACTAGTAGTTTCTTTGTGAGTGAAAGAATTGGCATATACTAAGTCAGTGCATGTGCATATGTTCGTATCTTTGGCATTGTAAATATATAGATGGCATGTCTCCATGAGTATAGTATCAACCCCACCAAAAAATTACCTGGGTAATGCAATTGCTTTCTTGATTTGGCTATGTATAGAACAATGTGCCGCATTTAACATTTAAAAAATCAAAATGCTGAATTTCATTTTTAGCAAGATCATGCTTAATTTTCTACGGAGAAGTAGACTGGTAATACAAGACTAGGATTTGAAACAATTAAAGCAGATCATGTTTCATGTTTCATGCTAGAGGCTTATTAAGGCACCAGTCACATAGGTCAACAAAATTTTGATTGGATTAAATTCCCTAGTGCCATTTCCATGAACTTAGTTTGTGTATGGATATGTATGCAGGAGACATTATATCTCCAGCATTTCCCCTAACACATTAATTAGTGGACAACATGCAAACATTGATGTCCACAAATATCTAAGAGCATCTAAGGTAGACAAACGCAGGAGCACATATGCACGAGGTGTAGTCCACTGAAAACAAATCTTGTCGTAGTCGCTTTATCGTAAGATGTTCACACCAGAGGACAACTGGTCGAGAATGAAATTAAGGTTCGTTGATGACATTTGACTCCGCTTGTATTGCTAGTTGTAATACCGAGCTCACAACCTTATCAAGAGACTCCTTGCACAATGGCAGCTCATGCAACCCCTCTGAGATATTATTGAACACAGATCCCTAACCAAGCAGGCAATTCTTGTGTTTGTGTAAACTCAACTCCTAGAACCTCCCATGCCGATCAGGCTAGTACTCACCCCGTTGACATTACTGATTAAGAATAAGCTTGTGATGTTTGCTATCAACCTTATTTCTTTCTCTCATATGTGGCATATATATACTAGCATTTCACTAGCTTGCTTACTAGTTGTCTTTGAAGCATGCAATATTGTGTCTTTACTATGCTTCTTAGGTCTTTCTCTGTCTGTGTTTATATTAACAGGGATTGTGTGTGTTGGTATAGCTTAAGCTGATTGATATGATGAGCTCACAACAGTCATTTATTACTACTCTTTTGAGGGGACAACATTGGGTACCACTACCACGCCTCTTAATCTCTTGTAGTGCTCATTTGTAAAACCACTATGCTAGGGAGGTACCACAAATAAATTTGGAATAAAATGTATGATCCTCAGTAACCTTATAAAAAAACTATTTGCTCTATGGTATAGGAATATCTCTTTAATTTGCAACACAAAAGAAAACAATAAAGATCATCTCCTGCATTTAAGAAGTCCTTGCAAGTTACAACACCATGTTCCAGTTTTTTTACCTTAGCAGTGGCCTACTGGCCGGTTGCGTTGTGTAACAAAAACTCTATTTTTTTCTAATACATTGACATGCAATCCTTTTGCCCGTTAGCGAAAAAAAGAACATACTAAATTTTTTCCAGTCTCCGAATTCAAACTTTTGCAAACTTTTATAAAATTTTCTAGATGAAAAACATGAAACATGCTTAGAAGTGGAAATTAAGTATACCAAGTTTGAAATTAAATAAATGGTGAGAAGGTCGTAGCTATTATAGTGCAAAGTGTACAAACGTTCACCACTCCTGAAATGGAAACTGACCTTCCAACTACAAGGATGTTTAGATTTTAGAATCAGCACAATCCAGGCAGGGCTCCACTCCTGACATGGAAACTGCTAGATGGACTTTCATCCAAAGTTTAGAGGAATATTTAGACTTTTTCCTTTAATGAAACATATGTCTGTATTGTATTTATGTGTTGAATTGGTCATCCGTTTGTGCCCCTTTATTTTTTGCTTAATTATGCAGCTAATCTGATTAAGATGAATCAGTGCAGCCAAACTCATTATTTTGTCATTTTTATTTAATTATGCTATGGATGCTTTGAGCTTTGAAATCCAGAGCAGGAAGAGAGAGCAGATTCATTGACTGCCATGCCTTGTGAAAGACTGAGAGGGACACCATCGTGTCAAGCGATAAAATTTTGCTCACGAGAAAACAAAATACAGACAATACTCGGCTAGCTGTGTGTACCTGTCTGTTTTCTCTGTTCTGTACGTCTCTGGTCAGTTTTACTCCACTCTTATGTGCCTAACTGAGGGCCTGTTTAGATCCCCTGATAAAATTTTTCACCTTGTCACACTAAATGTTTGCACACATACATGGAGTATTAAATACAGGAAAAAAAACTAATTATACAGATTGCGTGTAAATTGCGAGACGAATCTTTTAAGCCTAATAGTTCTATGAACTAACAATGTGGTGCTACAGTAAACATTTATTAATGACGGATTAATTAGGCTTAATAAATCCGTCTCACAGTTTACAAGCGGAATATGTAATTTGTTTTGTTATTAGTCTACGTTTAATACTTGAAATGTGTGTCCGTATATCCGACGTGGCATGCCAAAATTTTTCACCCTGAAACTAAACACAGCTTGACATGATCAGCGGTTTTACTTTGAATAAGACGTTGACAGTTAAGTCTTGTACCTCTTTGACCCGTTGAGCTTGTGATGCACGGCACGACCCTCATTTCAGAATGCAAGAATCAAAAGTTAGGATGGAAACTCATAAGCATGTGGGCCAGTTACATCAGTAGATACTTCATCTGGTCTTTTTATATTTAACGTTATTGATTTTTTAATATATATTTGATTATTGGCTTATAATATTTATATAAGCATAGAAAATATAAGTCTGGCTACCGTTGAAACAAACCACAACAAAATAAATATGATAATTACATATTTTCTAAATAAAACGAGTAGTACTAAACGTATATATGTTGAAGAGTCGGCGACGTAAAACATTGAAAATCGGAGGGTGTATTTAGCACAAGATCAATTATATCCACGGCCACACAGCCACAGATGTAGTGCCCTGGGTGGGGCCCGGGGTACCTATCTGCTATAAATTTTGCCTTGCGAGTACGCCGGTCTGACAGTGTTTGGGGAAGAGATGGAAAAGGATGTGCAATGAATCATGCAACTACATGAGGTTGTCTCTCGTCTATATATGAACCATTTCTTAGAGGCCATGTAAAAGTAAAACCGAATAAACAGTTTAATTATATGCTACTAACCATGGTTCCAACAAGAGCTATTTCCAATTCATTTTTTCTCCTCCTAGTGACACAACTAGTTTTCAATTCGTTCCTCACCTCCGCCGCATATAGCAACCAGACCACCATTCCATGCCTCCCAAGCCAAGCCTCGAAACTCCTCCGGTTCAAGCGAGAGTTCGCATACGACAGTAACTTCTTCGCATCGTGGCAACCTGCCACGGACTGCTGCAACTGGCGCGGCGTAGGCTGTGATGCCGGAGATGGCCGTGTCACCTTGCTCGACTTAGCCGGCATGGACAACAAGCTCGGTCACGGCCTCGGCAAATCTCTTTTCCAACTTACCTCTCTGAAATACCTCAATCTTAGCGAGAATTACTTCAGCGGGAAACCACTTCTGACCACCGGGTTCGAGCGGCTCACTCAGCTCACCCATCTCAACCTCTCCAACACTAATATCGGTAGCCAAATTCCAGCCTCCATTGGACAGCTTAAAAATCTGGTCTCCCTTGACCTATCCACCAGTTTTAGCATTGAAATCTATGAGTATCACAATGACAAATATTTGGTTGGAAAAGGTGCAGTCATCGTGCCAAAGCTCCGGAAACCAAATCTTCCGAGCTTACTTGCAAACCTCACCAACCTGAGGACGCTCCGGCTAGGCTACGTGGACCTGTCCAACATGGGGACAAAGTGGTGTGAAGCTCTAGCAGAGTATGCTCCTAAACTTGAGGTCCTCAACTTACCATTTTGCTCGTTATCAGGCTCCATTTGTGCATCACTTTCTCGCATTCGGTCTCTCTCCGAGATCGACTTGCGGTACAATAACTTGGAAGGGATGGTTCCAGAGTTCATTGCTGACCTGCCTTCCTTGAGTGTTCTCCGACTTTCCTCTAACGACTTGGAGGGATGGTTTCCCCCAAGAATCTTGCAGCACAAAAAGCTGGCCGTCCTTGATGTGAGAAATAACACTAGGCTCTGTGGCAATTTGCCAAATTTTCCGACAGATAGCAGTTTGAGGGACTTGGTTGTAAGGAGGACCAACTTCTCAGGCAAAATACCAAGTTCAATCAGCAACCTCAAATCTTTGGAATCACTTGATCTTGCTTCCACTGGCTTTAGTGGGGAGCTGCCTTCTTCGATTAGCGAACTAGAGACTCTGAATGTGCTAGCTGTTTCAGGGTTTGGCCTTGTAGGTTCTTTTCCATCTTGGATCACAAACCACAGCTTACTGACAGTGCTCGAGTTCTCAAACTGTGGCTTATCTGGGTCCATCCCACCTGATCTTTTATGCAGTATCTACAACTTAGAAACTGTAGTATTGAATAATTGCAACTTCTCAGGGGCCATACCGTCCTGCATCCCTGACCGTTCTCAAGACTTTCAACTCAACACCATAGTGTTTCGGTCAAATAGCTTTGTAGGCCAAGTGGAACTCAACCCATTCTGGAATCTATTATACCTCGTATACTTTGATCTTTCCAATAATGGGTTGGTTGTTGTTGATGGAAATTGGAATTTTTCATCTGGCTTACCCCAGATACGCCACTTACTTCTAGCATCATGCAAGCTTCCTGCATTTCCTATTGCATTGCGATTCCTATATGATGTTGAAGTACTGGACCTTTCTGATAACCAGATCTCAAGTGCTATACCCAAGTGGGTATGGAGTCCTTGGTATGGTCTTGAAGTATTGAATCTTTCACACAACCTGCTTACTCATGCAGAGCTGTTCCACACTGTCCTTCCCTTCAATTGGTTATTCTCTTTAGACCTCAGTTTCAACTTGTTCAAAGGGGCCATACTAGTACCTAGAAGCTATAGCACTGTCCTTGACTACTCAAATAACAACTTCTCCTCCATCGAACCAACTTCCGTTGCCTATCTTTGTGACGCCTATGTTATTAAGGTCTCCAGAAACAACCTTTCAGGGGTGATCTCACCATCTCTGTGTTGCGCAGCAAAGAGTCTGAAGATCCTTGATCTCTCGTACAATAACTTGGGTGGCTCAATTCCTTCTTGCCTAATAGAAGGAGCCAATGCGCTAAGGATACTGAGCTTAAGAGCAAATATGCTCCACGGCGAGTTTCCGGTACCGCACAACATTAGTAACAGCTGCAATCTTGAGTTTATAGATGTCAACAACAATAGCATCAGTGGTCAACTACCCAGATCTCTTGCTGCTTGCAAGAATTTAGAAATGCTTGATGTCGGAAACAATCACATCTCCGACTCCTTCCCCTGCTGGCTCAGCATACTTACCAAGCTTCAGGTCCTTGTCCTCAAGTCTAACAACTTCTTTGGACATGTTGGAGGACAAACGAGCAAGTGTGGGTTCAGCGGGCTACGAATTCTCCAGCTAGCATCAAACAATTTCTCTGGTCCATTGCAGGATCAATGGTTGACGAGCTTAAGGTCTATGATCATCAAGCCTGGCACTGAAACATCAGTTATGACGATGGCAGATCAAGGCTTAGCATACCAATTTACAGTTACACTCACACTCAAAGGCGCTGCCGACGTGACGATTACTAGAATCTCCAACGCACTTGTCATCATAGATTTTTCAGACAATGCATTGCAAGGCAGCATTCCTGAAGCGATCGGGAAGCTTGTTCTTCTGCGGAGTCTGAACATGTCCCGCAACAGATTTGCAGGGCTCATCCCATCTCAGTTTGGTGGTTTGGATCAACTAGAAGCACTGGACCTTTCCTGGAACGAGCTCACAGGGAGAATCCCACAAGAGCTTGCATCCATGGACTTCCTGCAAGTGTTAAACCTATCCTACAACAAGCTGATGGGGAGGATACCAGACACGCCTCACTTCTTAACATTTCCAGGAGACTCCTTTCTTGGGAACCCAGGCCTATTTGGGTCCCAGCTGTTCATACCATGCGACAACAAAACTGTTGGGCCATCTTCAAACAAGAGATCACATGTAGCAGATATTTTCTTGTTTCTTTTCGTCGGCGTAGGATTTGGTATTGGCCTAGCAATTATAATTACGTTGAGATGGGGATTCCACATGTGGAAATGACCCGACAGCACAACTGTAATTCTGTTAAGGGTATGATCGAGGTTTGTTTCTGCTTTTCTCCTTAATATATATATAGCAAATACTTCCTCCGTTTCAAAATGTTTGACACCGTTGACTTTTTAGTACGTGTTTGACCATTCGTCTTATTAAAAAATTTAAGTAATTATTTATTATTTTCATATCATTTGATTCATTGTTAAATATACTTTCATGTACACATATAGTTTTACATATTTCACAAATTTCTTTGAATAAGCGAACGGTTAAACATGTGCTAAAAGTCAACGGTGTCAAATTTTGAAATGGAGGGAGTATATACACACGCACCTTTTTGTCACCATAAAGCTGTATATGGTTTCAGGGTCACACCTTTTTCCCTCGGCCGATCGCATTAAGATTTAGAGGGAAAAAATTAACTAACATACAAATAGGGAGCCAATACCGCTAGCCTACGGGAGGCTATCAATGAGGTGGAATTAGGCGAGATACTGTTCCGCGCGCACGAGCCGGCAAACAAGTCATGTGCACGGGCATGGCTAATGGGCGGGTGATCACCCACAACGATCACCCCCCATCCCCCTATATGCTCCTCTCCCCCTTCCTCCTCCCCTTTCTTCTCTTCTCTGCTACACCATAAATTTAAAAAAAAAGAAAAAAAAGCTAGAAAAATTTGTGTATGAAAATACTATATATAAAAAATATTTGAATTCAAATTCAAATTTGAATCGGGTTTTTGACTTATAAATTTTGGGTCTCTAAACTTTAGGTGTATAAACTTTAGATGTATAAGAAATAATATATATATATATATATATATTATATATATATATATATAATATATATATATTATATATATATATATATATATAATATTTAAATTCAAATTAAAATTTGAATCGGATATATAAACTTTTGACTTACAAACTTTGGGTCTCTAAACTTTATGTGTATAAAATTTAGATGTGTAAACTTGAGGTGTACAAACTTTAGGGTGCATAAATTTACTAAAATAGGAAAGTAGTACAGTGCCAAAAAAGAAAACCACGTGGAGGAGGGGGGTGATTGCTAGGGGCGATCGATCACCCATTATCCTTTTCGCATGCGCACACGGTTTCTAGCCTGTGATACAACTATTTTTCTCCCGGGAGACACGCACACGTACGTTTAGCAGAACTAACCGTGTTAGTTTGGATAATAACGATAATTAAGGTAAGCTTTTTTCTTTATTTGGTTGCTTTTGTCTAACAGATTGAAAAAAATCTATACATGAAATTGAAACTTCCAAAAAAAATTTAAAAAACTTTCTATTGAAAATTTAAAAGCCGTACCAAAAATTTAAAGCTTTCAACTCAAAATTTGATAGTCTGAACTCAAATTTTGAAAAATTTCAACTTCGAAGTTGAACTTTCAAGTTCAAATTTCAAAACTTTCAACTCAAGGTTTAAACTTTGAGGTCGAATTTTGAAAAATTTCAACTCGAAATCTAAAGTTTATAGTCAAAATTTGCAAACTTTCAACTTTTCATCTCAAATTGGAAACTATCAACATAGATTTAAAAACTTTAACTCAAAGATTTGAAAATTTTCAATTCAGATTGAAAACTTGTGAAGACTTGAAAACTTTTAACTTAAATTTAAAAACATGTGTGCTGAAGATTAATAAAAAGAAAAAACAAAAAAAAAAGGAAAACGCGTAGAAGGGAGGGGAGCGCCAAAATAAAAAAAAACAGAGAAAAACACGTGTGCGGGAGGGGCACCAGCTGACGCTTGCCAGCTCCGTTGCTGGCGCGTATGCGCAAGATAGCAACCCCTGAGCCGAGACGAGATCCATCCCCAATCGACTATCTGAATCTGCTGCGTTTCTACTATCTCCTCCTAGAACTCATCTCGACCATCCAAACCTGCTGCGGCGGCAATATTCATACAAGCATTTCTACTACACATATTATACAGCTTTCGAAAGCTAGATGATCCTCGTTGGTACGAAATCAATCGGCACACTAAGATATACAGCTTCTTGAATATGGGCACATGATCATGCAGTTTGAACATCAGAAGAAAAGTTTTTGTCGGCATTCAGATTGGAGAATGCAATCAAGAGCTAGCCACCAGTCGATCAGTTGCCAGCACTGCCAGGCAACAAGAATTCTCGAACATTAAATTAATTGGAAAGAGACAAAATCCTAACCAGCCGATGAGCACGAACTGAGCATACTCGATTACTCGGAAACTCTCTCAGTGATCTCTTAGGCACCAGCAAGGCATCAGCTGGCGATGCTCGGCAACTCTTCTCCAATGGCAAATACGATGATGGCAACAGCATTCATGGGCTGATCCGCGAAGGTTGGTATCCCTTTCCCCGAGCGCGATGGATCCACGAGGACAGAGGCAGCGTCTAGCACACGGATCAGCGACGCGGCAGCGAAAGGAGCCTGTAGTGGCGGAAGCCGTCTAGGCACGGCT
The DNA here is from genome assembly GCA_009805545.1 of Oryza longistaminata. NCBI lineage: Eukaryota > Viridiplantae > Streptophyta > Magnoliopsida > Poales > Poaceae > Oryza > Oryza longistaminata. The sequence goes on from CM020182.1 coordinate 2,410,912, forward strand.
TCTTGCGGGAGGAGGTTGCGGTAGAGGCGGTCAGGGTACGACAGCTTGCGGGAGGTGGTCGCGGCGGAGGAGGCTGCTGCGGCCGAGGGGGTCTGGGTGTGGTGGCGGCGGCGAAAATCTGACGGCATCAGGTGTCCTTCTCCCCTTTCCTGTGGCGGCAAGCAACAAAAAGGGAGAGGAGCTAGTGATCCAGAGGAGAGAGTTGAAAAATTATTTTTTATCCTTAAGCCCAGTACTTAGCCATAAGGGTTTCACCATGTATATGGACTCCTTAGAAGTCTTAAGACCCCCTCTATTTCCACATTGTGGATGCCCTTATGAAAGAGAATTTTTACGGTCCAACAACTTGGGTAGGTATTGAATTTGGGCTGTCCAACACAATAGAATTGATAGCTGAGATCTTTGAGTACCTCCAGGTACCATATGATTTGTGCGATCGTACCGGCCAAAATACAAGAAGTTGAAGGGTAAATATGTCTTTTCGCATTTGATATGAGGGTGAGAAAATATATGTTCGCGTGTTTGAGGCAGCGATGAGGGCAAAGCTCGCCGACGACCTGTCTTCAATCTCGTCGGTGACCTCTGATTCCAACGCCGCCCTTTCTCCAAGCTAGTCGACCGGATCCAGTCTCACAGACGATTTCCGCACCCCTCGCTTCCCTTCCCCAACCTCGCCAGCCAAATCCGGAGCAATCCTTCCCCAGGCTCTCAAGATGAATAAGGAGCAGCCCTCCCCCCAAACTCGCCGGATCCGGGCTCACCAAACAACCTCCGTCTCCTACACCGTCCTCTTGCTAGCTAGACTCATGCTCACCATGGACCTCCGCCTCTCAAGCTGCCCTCTCACCGGTCATATTTGGGCTTGCCACTGACCTCCGCTTCTCGCACTGCTTCTCATCAGCATGGGATTTGGGTTTGCCGACGACCTCCTCCTAATATGCTGCCCTTCTCCCCAAGCTGCGGCATCGAGGATGCAGGAGCACATGTGCACTGGATGAGATGGGCTACCCTCGATGAGCTCGTGGCAGGGAAGCGATGTACTCCCTCCATCTACTTTTGATAGTCATATTTCCAAATCTGAAAATTTTATTTTTGATAGGCATATTTCACTTCAACAACCTATCATCTTAATGACTTTCTCGGATTTAATGTATAACTTTCCATTCTTCCACACAAGATTGGCTACGTGGGCATCGAGAAACGTAAATATCAATGAATCGCTTGTTTACGAGGAATGACTAGTAGTATGTTTAAATGGATGATAAGTAGAATTACTTATCCTTGATCCATGTGCCAAGATGAAATATGACTATCAAAAGTAAATGGAGGGAGTATTAGTTTCCATCGTGTCCCTATAGAATGAATGGCTTGATTTTTGTTTGGTACTTGATAGTACCAGTACCTGGAGGTATCACCTCTTGGACGGTAAAAAACTCTCAAGAGGAACAATGGATCATATTTACGTTGTACCCCTCTTTTTTTTTTTCTGATTTTGCACCTAACACACAAAATTAGCTAGGGTACTGAAATTGCTTGCATGACCTGCATGTGCAGAAAAGAATGTACTGGATTTCACACATTACAAAAAAGATTTAAAATTTTGAGTTTCAGCTTTCAGAGCATGCTTAATTTTCAACCGAAAATATGTCGGTAGTACAATATTCGGGTTTGAAACCCACTGAAACTTACTCCCTCCGTATTTTAATGTATGACGCCGTTGACTTTTTGACAAACGTTTGACCATTCGTCTTATTCAAAAAATTTATGTAATTATAATTTATTTTATTATGACTTGATTTCTCATCAAATATTCTTTAAGCTTGATATAAGTATTTTTATATTTGCATAAAAATTTTGAATAAGACGAGTGGTCAAATGTTGATTAAAAAGTTAACGGTGTCATAAATTAAAATACGGAGGGAGGGAGTATCATGTTTCATGCTAGCTAGCTAGAGGCTTAGGCACCGATCCTATCACATTATTAGCAACAACTAACAGATATTAATTCAAGAAAAATTCATTTCCCTTGTACTCTTATTAATTTCCATAAACATATATATATATACTCCGTATATAGTTTGTGTATGGATGTATATCTGCATGCAAGAAAAACATTTGTTCCAGCTAGCGCATTTCCGCCAACACTACTAGAAAAATCATTTTTCCCGATGTGGGGTCTTTTTCTCGCAGGCGAACATAACCCTTGGAGTTAAATGACCACCTACAAAAATATAAATTGGAGTGAAGTTCGCTATCCGCCTGCGAGACCACTTAAGTGGCGCCTGCGAAAATCTATTTTCGCAGGTGCACCTTATGTGGTCCACCTGCAAAAAATGTACCTACCCAAAAAAATATAAGAAAACTTTAATACTTATCTACTCCTCCAACCCCTCCCCACCACTCATTTCCCCACACTTATCTTCTCAACTCTCTCTCTCTCTCCCTCCCTCCACCGACTTCTCAGCTCCCCCTCCCCTCCCTCCCTCCACCGGTGGCGTTGCGCGGACGCGGTGGTGGCGGCGGAGCGCACGGACGCAGCGGTGACCCAGTGCGGCAGGCGGTCCTCCTCTCCGCCTGCAAAAATTGCTTTTGGCCGTCTACAAGAATACTTTTTCTAGTAGTGCAATGCATTAGTGGACAGCATGGGATCGATGGCTAAGAGATTTAGGATCAATCACCTGTGATTGAGACATGAGCAAGACAGGAGCCCTCACGGATCGAAGTTGTAGGGGTGTTTGGGAGAGAGGGAACACCCCCGTAGTAGTCGAACACAGAGATAAAGTTTGGCATGAGTCACTTCCGTCAATAGTTGCTCGCTGCAAACAATGCCTAGTACGTCAAGAATGATAGTCAAGAATTAATGAGGACAATCGATTGTGCTCACGTCAGCAGAGCGTGGAATCCTGCCATCATACTAAGGCTGTGTTTAGTTGGGGAAGAGGAAATTTTTGGGTGTCACATCAGACGTTTGACCGGATGTCGGAATGGGTTTTTGGACACGAATGAAAAAACTAATTTCAGAACTCGCCTGGAAACCACGAGACGAATTTTTGAGCCTACTTAAGCCGTCATTAGCACATGTAGGTTACTGTAGCACTTATGGCTAATCATGGCCTAATTAGGCTCAAAAGATTCGTCTCGCGATTTATAGCTAAACTATGATTGGTTTTTCTTTTTGTCCACATTTAATGCTCCATGCATGTGTCTAAAGATTCGATGTGATAGGTGAAGGGGAAAATTTTTGGGAACTAAACTGGCCCTCAATAGGCAATAGCATCTCATGCAACCCCTATGGATGAATGTTAAACACAGATCCCCAACCAAGCAAGTGATCCAAACTGAACTCCCAAAACCTCCCATGCCGATCGAGCGAGATTCCATTAGCACCTATCATCATGTTGAAATTCAGGAAGCTTTTGCTGTTTACATTTCTCGCATGTGCCTCTTAGCTAGATAGAACTGATCTCTTTGGCACAGACAACTTCTCTAGCTTAGCTAGTTACCACATGGAGATATCGAGTCCTGTGACATTGTGTCCATTTATGTTTGATGGTTCTGTATTTGTGTATGTTTATCGATGAGTGTGTTGGCGAAACTTGAGAGGCGATAATGCAGGGTACCAAACTTTATAGAGCCCTTTTGTGGTCATAGTATCGACTATATTTTGAGGTATAGAGATGCACCACACAAACTAACAATAAAAACTGTGATCCTCAACAACCTTAAGAAAAAGATCTGTTTTTTACTCCCTCCGTATTGTTTGACCACTCGTCTTATTCAAAATTTTTATGCAAATATAAAAATACTTATGTCATGCTTAAAAAACATTTGATGATAAATCAAGTCACAATAAAATAAATTATAATTACATAAATTTTTTAAATAAGACGAAAGGTCAAACGTTTATTAAAAAGTCAACGGCGTCATACATTAAAATACGGAGGGAGTATATAGTAACTTTTTCACCCAAAACGAAAATAAAAAAGAGAATCTTCCGCATTTAAGAAAATATGTGCAAGGCGTGTTCAACAGAGCCTCTCCTGGATCAGAAATTCCAAGTTTGAACCAACTTTCAGTTTTTGGATCATGCTGAATTTTTCAAGTCCCTGAATACAAACTTACGAAAACATCTAGTTTTTGGATCGGATGAAAAGCATAAACATGCTTGAAAACTGTGGTCCAGGTGTGAAATCCCAAAACTCATTTCTTTTGTACTCCCTCCGTTTTGAAATGTTTGACACCGTTGACTTTTTAGCACATGTTTGACCGTTCGTCTTATTCAAAAACTTTTATGAAATATGTAAAATTATATACCTACATAAAAGTATATTTAACAATGAATCAAATGATAGGAAAAGAATTAATAATTACTTAAATTTTTTGAATAAGACAAACAGTCAAACATGTTTAAAAAAGTCAACGGCGTACAACATTTCGAAACGGAGGGAGTACCTTTTTTTAGATAATGGAAATGGGTTACATCTCCGGCCTCTGCCTATATGGGCACACAACCAAATTTTTTTTGTACCTGTCAAAGTAATGTCAAGACTTGTAATCAAAATGTATTAAATTTTAAATACACTGAAGCTTAAGCTTTCCTTCTGGTACCAATCCTACATTTCTCAATGGAGAGTTCTCTAAGATACCATTCCTTATCATTTTTTGCTGAAATTTGAGGATACGCATTCAATCTAAATTGCACAGGTAAAAGAAGTGATCAAGAAGAGAATTATGCAGTACACATGCCCTCGATTTGTCGCAGAATCAATACAAATGGCTATGCCACTGTGTAGGGATGATTATTTGTCTACTTTGACTTGGCGCGATCATGTTGTCGAGCTCCATGAACACAGATTCAGAGCCAAGCCAACGCTGTCTTTGTGTCCTCAAATAGAATTCCCAATGCCTTCCATGCTGATGATCGGATATGATATATATGCCATTGTCTAGATGTATAGCAGTGGTGGTGTTTCTATTTATCAATATATATAGATGGAGTGATCAGTGCATTATTTGTAGCTAGGGATGCTAGGCAAGGCAGGTATTGGTGGCAAGAGCGTATGTGAATGTGCCAACCGAGTTAGGGTTGAAGTACACACCAATAACTTGAGCGTATCTGAATCAGATCTGAAATCAACAAGAAGGCTTCATATTCCGATCGAACCACCGTCCACCGATGAGCAAGACCGGAGCATGCAACGTATCCCTAATTTTTTGAGAAGGGTTTTTTTGACCTGACCTCTATATCCAACCGGATATATGCAACTTTTTTTAAATTAGGAATTAGCCCTCAAATAACCCAATCTGCAACTCACTCCTATGAAGATTTGAACTCGGGACCTTGGTGCTACTCAGGTCACTACAACCACTAAGCTACGTCCCCTTTCACAAGCATATCCCCAATAATCTCAGATTTTGTAGCATGACCTATCCAGAGGCAAAGGTATCATGACAATGTACGGAGCTGAGATATCGATCCCTCTGCACAAGATCTTTGATGATTACAATTCCTCAACACTGAATTTCAGTCTCTATCATATTCCATTGGTTATCAACAAGGAGCAGAGGAAGTCAAGTGTTTAAGCTTATATGCGATGGATTCAACCTGGCCTTTCAGTTTGGATCAGAATATCAGCTTGGTGCCTAGAGACAGTCTAGTGAACGGCCGGTTTGTTGAGCTGCTCCTGAAGCATATGAGCACACGTGTTCCGACTCAGCAAGTTTCTTCCTTGACTTCACTTCCTGATGCTTCCCAAGGCCATGTGTGTGTATCAGTATCACACAAACCATATAGCTCTATATACATTTTAGCATCGCGAATCTCATTTATCTTTTTTATTTTTGCGGAGAATATATATAACAGATTTTCATACTGTGTTTTGGTACATATACGTGAGACCTTATACAACCTTTTAGTTCGGCTACTCTGCCTGCTTTTTAACACTGTGACCGTGATCATTTGTGTTGTTTACAGGGGCAAATTAATTAGTACTAGTACTTACCTCTGGATCTACTAAATATCCATTATTTGCCCATGTATTCGGTCAACCTCAAATGTTGCCTATATATTAATGGAACTTAGTTATGTATCCACTTATAATTGTTGGGAGTGTTAATTTTGGTTGTATGCATCTTAGTTATTCAGAAGCCGGGAGTATTTTAAAGATAGTTGTATTGTATCACCTTGATATAATTATTTTTATTTGAATAAAAGTTTAAATTATTAAAAATGATAGTCGTGGAAATACTGGGATATGATAATACGTAACAATATAATTCTCTATAATTTTAATTTTTAAAAAATAACTTGAATCCGAATGCAAATCAACTATTTTGTGCTTGCCTTCCTACTCTTTCTTCTGTCTCATTTCCCCTTCATCTTTCCTCCCCCCTTAATTAAGAGGATGCCATTTTGCCCCTTAATTATTTCATACTGGTTCTATTGACACTATTTTGCCCCCCTTCAATATCCATCCATGTATTAACACATAAATTTGACAATTAGGATGAAAAATAGGAAAACTTGGCCAGATTTGGAAAGAACCCGACCTTCCATATGGAGACAGTCCGACCGGTGGCACAAGGATGGTCATATGTATTTATTTGGCCGGTCAGACAAACAGCCTTGAGTCCGAGTTCAATTAAGGCAGGTTGTGTGTTTCCTTGTTTGGACCCGAGTTTTCTTGAGTCCTACTCCTAACTGATCTCAAAGCCTGATTGGACGTGGAGAAGGCCTGTAGAGGAAAGACCAACCCTTTTATAAGGGCTATGGCCGATTCAATTCTAACACTTTATCACAATCCCTACAATCTATTGAATCGTTCTTTTACCTTTACTTTTTAACCATGTTATCTACTTTATTCTAGTTATGTCTATCTTTGTCGATTTGCATCATAAATTATTCTTCTTCACTGCGAGAGTGCGATACCCTTTGTAGGTTTGTCTTATAAACCTTCTTTTTCGCACACAAGACAGGTATCTTCATGTCAATCTAAATCGGCCTAGAGTATGGTTTTAATCTCTAAATCAGCTCTGCTAGCCGGTTTAATCTCCAAAACCCATCTTGGTTTGAAGTTTTCTAAATCGGGGTGGTTGGCGATTCCATTAATACCGTAAATATTTGTGCAAATCTGTGTTGGTCAGAAAATGTTGGGTTTAGTCCCACATTGGTAATTGATAATGGGGGAGCATGACATAAAAGGTGGAGACAGTTCTCACCCACCAGACTAGTCTTTTGGGGTTTGTGTAGAACCAGGACCGAAAGTTATGGCTCTGGTTAGGCCTATGGTAGGGTAGACCCAATGTGACCTGGGTGGCCCACAGTTGGTGGGCCGGGCTGTATACTCTTACTCTATTTCAATACCTAGTACAACTCCAAGTCCTAAACTATAACCGACTTTATACACATATTCGACACAAACTCTAACAAAAAAAAGCGCCAATACCATGCGAGTGGATTTGGAGCTAAAATTATCCATGGCTTGGATATGGCTAGAGCTGTTATTTCCTCGATCCAACATGTGGCATGAATGGTTTCAAAAGTTGGAGGGTGTTTTTTATCCGGTATTGAAGTTGACGGGTGTTTTCAAACATACACAGTAGTTGAGGGAGTAACATGTGTATTTCACCTTTTTATATATATGACGGTACATAAATTCTCTTCTATCTCACAAAAGCTCCATGTTTTCTGGTAGCGGGGATATCTCTTTTGCACACATGCTGAAATCAAGAGCGAATCTCTCACAGGTATATATGAAATAATCATGTACAAGGTGCCACAGAGTGACAGAATCTCAATTTTTGTAACATTCTCAATTTTTCAAGTCACTGAATTCGAACTTGTGAAAACATCCAATTTTTTGGATCAAAAACATATGTAAAACATGCTAGATTATTTGAAATCCAAAACTTTCCTGTTGCAACCTTCAATGACTTTCACATTCGAGATGTGTCGTCTTGAAATCAAACCCTGTGCAATTCTAAATTTGGTGCTTGACGCATCGGTCCTATCCCTGTTGGAAAGCTCCCTAACTAACATACTGTTGATCCCCTATTATTATATTTTCCTCAAGCTTGTCATTCAATCTAAGTAGGATATGTAAAATAAGTGATCAATTATTATATCATTATTAGGCGATTACAAATTAATAGCTACCATTATGAGACTAGGTTCTGGCTCTTGAAATATCAAGTGTCATGTGGTTGATGAAGAACAGTGTGTGCCTCACGAACTTGTTTTGGACCAGACATACACAGATTCCAAACAAAGCAAGCAAAATTTCTCGGCTGATCTTCAAACAGAACTCCCAACGCCTACCATGCTAAGATTCCAAGCCAAAGCAGAGCTTCTGAATATATGCATCTCTTCAACCAGAACTCTCAATGCCTTGCATGTAAATCATCTATATGTAACAAATTGGCTACACAAGTAGATGTATATTTCGAAATATCTATATTCCATGTTCTAGAGGTCTCACTAGCTATATACCAATTTGACAAGGTGGAGATATTGTCTATATTTATCACACAGAGAGTAAGTGATCAGTGGTGATAGAGCTTCCTGACATGCGCTATTGATGGCTCAAAGGTCAATCACGGTCTTCCAGTGATCAACTACAACACCTCATCTTTGGCTTACAGACAAACCTCCCCCTGCCTCCCATGTCTACACATCTATCCTATGTAAATCCAGTCCATCGCAGCTGCACGTGGAAATATGCATTCTTCATGCCTAAAACTTTGTATATGTACGTATAGCCTACAAATGTGGAAACGTGTACCTCTACCGTGTTAATTATCGATCACAGCATATATAGTCATATAGGGTAGTCTATAAATGTAAGGTGATATTTAATTTTGGTTGGTTTTGCTGTATATATGGAGACGTTGAAGATATGATAGCTTCCTTTGAACTTCTACTCTCATATTTACTACTCTATGCTCTTAATGAAGACAAATTTTATGGCTCTTCACGTCTTGATGGCATACCCACATTTTATATGTAAAATTTCGTAGCTTCTAGAATCTCATATGAAATTTGGTACTATAAAATCTGTGATCTCCCGGTACCTCCTAAATGACAAAATCACTTCCTAGGCAAATCGTTCAGACCAAATGAAAATAAATCAACTTGCTGATACATCGATCGAGCTTTGAATTTGTAAAACCCAAAAATTCATATATGTTGACCGGGCATTTTAAAGAGATGGTAAAAAGTTGCCTTTGATCCATCACTTAGATGGACGATTGAGCTTCTTGATGCCTCCTATGTCTACATACATCTTTGCGAATCTCGCGCCTTGCCTCAACCTTTCAATATAGTGGGGCTTAATTTCTTATACTTGGATATATTTATATATAAGCAACACTTAGCTAGTTTATATGTGGTTGAAAGGATTGACAGTACACATGTGCATATCTTCATATATTGCCGTTGTCAATATGTTGATGGCATGTGTCTGCGCTTATAATATATCCCACCAACCAAAGATTAGCTAGGGGTACTGAATCGCTTGCACGATCTGGATATATATTAAAGAATGTCCTACATTTAACACTAAATAAAATTCAAAATTATGAGTTACCTTTTTCCAAAATTTCAGCCAAAAATATGCCGGTAGTACAAGATTAAGATTTGAAACCCATTGAAACTGATCATATTTTTCACGCATAGAATCGACTCAATTAGGCATCTATCCTATCACATTGGCCAATAAATACTTCAGCTGATCCCATTCCCTAGTTCATCACGCAAAAATCAATGGCTGAGCAATTGGCCTAGGAGCACACGCACGAAGTTTCGTAGTCCAACACCGTCAACTATCTGAAGTCCCTTCACCAGGAGATGCTCGCGTCAATCCTGATGTTTTCTTTGAGGAGAGTTGATTCTGCTGGCATTGGCGGCTTCAATCCTGAATGAACAATCCTGTCCAAAGACTCCCTGTGCAATGGCAGTTCCTGCAACCCCTATGATAGCTTGGGAAACAGGTATCTACCCATGAGGAAGGTGACTCTCATGTAATTGTCCAAACTCAACTCCCAAACCCTCCCATGCCGATCGGGATTCTACTGATAAGGAACTAATAAAGTGTGTGTTGTTTTCCGTCAGCATGATCATTTCTTTCACATGTGCCTCATCAACTAGAACGAGTCTCTCCAGTGGTATCTGAATTTTAAGCTAAAATGTGGTACCTCCCAATATCTTATATATATACATACATACATACATACATACATACATACATACTATATATATATATATATATTAGCCTACCGAGCCGGTTGCCTAATGTATATGTACTATGTTTACTAGGTCTCTATCTGTCTATATATGTTTGAGGAACGCTCTGGTGCTCTTTATCTGTAGTATTACTACCAGTAGAGATATCAACAGGGGATCAATTGTGTTGGTGTAGCTTTAGCTATCTAGCTTGGTGCATTGCCTCTTAAAGTGTTCATTTATGAGCTTGCTACTAGACGATATATGCACCACAAAATAACTAAAAATGAAAGGTTTAATGGTATACATCTTTACGAATCTCACACTTCACCTCGACCTTTAAATATAGGGGGGCTTCATTTCTTATACATGGATATATTTATTATAAGCAACACTTAGCTAGTTTCCCTGTGGTTGAAAGGATTGACAGTACACATAGGCATATCTTCATATATTGTTGTCGTCAATATATTGATGGCATGTGTCTGCACCTACAATATATCCCACCAACCAAAAATTGCATGGGGTACTCAATCGCTTGCATTATCTGGATGTGTATTAAAGATGTGCTACATTTAACACTAAATAAAATTAAAATTTTGGTTACCGTTTTCCAAAAAATTCAGCCAGAAATATGCCAGTAGTACTACAAGATTCAGACTTTGAGTGGTGAATTTTGGA
>CM020182.1:2422322-2480656 GCA_009805545.1 Oryza longistaminata
TTAATATTTATTTTTTTTAATTCAGAAATAAAAATAAATAATATTGGAAGAAGAGCATAGAGACTATATAGAAATACAATTTACAGAAAATTCGGAATTAAAAAAAATAAATATTAAAAGACGAGTCTAGATTCCATATAGGAATATATATAATTTACAAATAAATAAAATTTGATATTAAAAATAATTAATAACTAACACGTATATAAAATGTAATATGAATATTACATACTATTAGTTTTGTAAAGTTAATGCAAAATTTAAAATTATGTTGTCATTTTAATATATTTGAATAATATAATGAGAAAACATATATGCTATTATATGAGACAAAATATAATGATGCTAGCCGCGCAATCTGCGCGGGCCACCATGCTAGTTGATATTATGCCATTATAAAAAGGCAAAATTGGTTCTATGGCATCGAAAGTACTCGATTTTGGTTACATAGCACTAAAAGTTTATGGTTCATTTTAATAGCACTCAAAACTGGAACCGTTACTATTTTTAGCATTCCGTCAGCAGTTCGTCTCCTCACCCCATCCTACATCTGTCTTGTTCCTCCTGCACTCTCCCTCCTATGGTTGACCACTCTTCGATTCAAGGCAGCAGGCGAGCTCGACCACGACAGTATAGCGCTGAGCGAGTTGGAGCCTTGGATGGTGGCTGGTTCTGGCAAGCTAGAGGCGGCGGCTCTTGACTTGGGTCAGCAGACAACGGATCCAGGGCAAGGAGGAGCGGGTCGGCACTCAGGCGAGCCCGCGACGAGCGCGAGGGTGGTGCTTCGGGGCGATGGATGAGCTCAAGAGCAGCATGTCGGAGCGAGCTCAAGGGTGCCGACAATAATCTGGAGGACGCGTTGCTTCGCTTCGGGCATTCATGGATCGGATGACGCATCTAGGGGAGAGACCGAGAGCAGTGCGCGCGGACGAACTCGGAAGCGGCACAGCCGCATTTGAACAAGCTCTAGCATGGCGGAACGGCAGATGAGACGATCGATCGACGATGGCGCTGTCCGGGCAAAGCTAGAGCCTAGAAAGTGGATAGATCACACCTAGCAAGCGCGGACGAACACAGTGGCTTGCGGATGATCAGCTTGTGAGGGCTCACGTACGTATTACATGACGAGCTTGTGGAGCCAGCATCGATCCTGTGTTCGCACCATGACTGACCGCCCTGGGCTCCTATACGACTGCTGTTTGGAGGTGACAAGCAAGAGGAAGAGGGCCACCATTGGGGTTTGATTTAGTTTTTTGTTGAAGAATAATACTAATTAGAAAATAAAACTAACGGAAGTTTGGACGGAATGCTAAAAAGAAGCAACGGATGTAACTTCCGATGCTATCAAAATGAGATGTGAACTTTGGATGCTATAAAATCAAAATGGACAACTTTTAATGCTCCAGAACCAATTTTGTCTAAAAATTAATAATGTACAAGGTACCACAGACAATCTCCCCTGCATCAGAAACTTCAATTTTTAAACCAAGTTTCTGTTTATTTTCTTGGACACTGAATTCAAAACTGTGAAAACTTCTATGATGTTTTTTTGGATGAAAAACATAAAGCATGCTTGATAAGGAGCAACCTGGTTCCAGATTATTTGAAACCCAAAACTTTTCTGTCACAACCTTCAAAGACTTTCACTTTCGTAATGTATGTATTACAATTAATTTGAAATCCACACAAGCTTAAGTTTAATACCTAAGACATCCATCCTATCCCATCGGAAAGCTCTCTGGTTAAGATATTGTTCCCTATCATTACAGAGTAAATTTTTATTAGGTTGGTCCATATGCGTGCAATCTAGAGAGGACAAAAGTACTTTACAAAAGTGATCAAGAAGAACATAACACACAACAACAACACGATTAGATTGGTTATGACCCCTGGGGGATCTTTGAGCTCCTCTGTGATTGACATGAAACTAGATGTGATTAATGGACCGAATCGAGTGTGCTCCATGGACCATTTGCTTCGGCTAGAGTTACAACCCTGACCTCCAAGTACAACAAACGAGCTTGTAATTGTTCAGGTCCATCCGTCCATGAACACAGACTCTGAGTCATGCAAACCTGATGATATCATCTTCAACCAGACTTCCCAATGCCTTACATGCTAATAATCATGTATGTAACATTGTCTGGATAAGTAGATATGAGTACATGCCATTCACTAGGCATCTCAGTAGCTACCAAATTAACAAAGTGATGATGCTGTCTATATTTATCAAAGATCGATGGAGTGAGTGATGAGTGGCATAACTAGATATATAGGGCTATGCATTGGATGCTCAAGAACAGAAGCATGATCACACAAGCTAGATTTAATTTTGATTCGTTTCACTGAAACGAGATGTACGGCAATGATATGGGAGCCTACTTCAAATTTATGTTTGAAGACATCCGTTGGACGCACAGTGAAAACAAATTTGCTGATGCATCAAGTTTTGGATCTGACAAAAAATATTGATCATTCAAGTTTCAACTTTGGGACATCTATAAAACAGGACATCAATCTTGAATATTTGAAGTGTTTTCATCCTAGAACATGCTTGAAACTACACCTCTCAGATCAACCGAATACTCATTGACACAGTACCTAATTCCAAATTTGATGGAGCTAAAATTTTTGTGAGTTATCAAGTTCCACAGTTGATACACGAATCGGGATACCAATATTAAACTGAATGAAGCTGAAGTTTCATGCTTGAAAATCAGACGTATCTTACAATGTTGGAAATTCCTAGCTATAAACAGGTATCGTTCCCAAGCATTTTAATCTGAATCAAAGATTGACAAACTGAGGTGAAAATATCACCCAATCTACTAACCGTTTCCAATGAATGACATCCAACGGATAAATCTTATGCCTCGTTATCATACTTCTCAAGCTCATGTTGCAACCAGCCAACTAGCATATATTCCTGTGCTTGGGACGAGTGCAATGCCTGAACTTGGTTATGTTCCATTTCTTGAATACAGATACTTGACCAAGAATCATGTCCTTGTTGTATGTCTCAAAACAGTATTCCCAGTGCCTTTCATGCCAAGTACCTACCATTCTAGTCTGAGTGCTGTATATTCTGTGTTTTCTGTCGTTTTGCCATCAATCTCCTGCTTTCTCTGAGCCATATCTTCTGTTGTTGGCATACTTTCCAAGTTTCCAATTAGGCAAGGTGATTCTGTAATTGTATATGAATGATGGAGCAGATAGGCAGGCAGCGTTGCAGGGTATAAAAATATTGATGTCTTATGCATGTGTTCCACCCGCTGAGCTAACGTGTGATTTCTCATTGAATAAAATGCGAAAAACTTGAAATCAAGCTCAGTAACATACTGCATTCCAAGCATGAAAAATGTAGGATAGTAGTGACAAACTTAGTACCGATGAAGAGACAATACATGAGCTCAGCCCAAAATTTAGTTTGTTTATCTGACAACCCAGAGGCAAGTAGCACTAGAGCTTCTCACTTAGCTGCATAACATTGGCTATGACACTAAGCTGAACTTCTTGATGCCTCCTAGGCCTATACATATGCTTTCCTCAACCTTAAATATATAAAAAGAATGTCACTAGCTCACCTGTAGCATTTCATTTCTCACTGTGACACAATATGCCCTTCTTCAACTCAGTGAACTGATTTCACTACACAAGACAGATAGAGACTATTCACTACAGTTATCTACACAGAAGCATATATAATGATTATTTTTTAAAAAAGAAGGAAGATATGTTTTGACAAGAAATATTGGACTGTGATGCGTGCAAACAAAAGCCAAAAGGATATATCATAACTAATTTCACTAAGTTGGATGTTGGTTAGAATGTTGTGTAGGATCTTATGTCGAGATGATGTTATGTAAACATGCATAATTGCATATGCTCAATCAAACATAGAATGAGTAATGTTTATTGTACATATAAAAGATTATATAAAGGGAGTATGCAATGAATATAAAATAATGAGAAAAAAATAAATACAAAGTATATAAAAAGTTATTTGCATATACATGTCTTATGCCTTCGTGCACTCACGTCACATCCTAATCAGACTTTAACTCAATATAATTAGTCATAATGTATCATTTGGACTACGCGCTAGAAAAGTCTATACATCATAATAAACATTTTAAAAGTGTGTACTAAATTACACCAACCTCACAAATTTATCTACCGCCAACACAATTAACTCTTTCCTTTATTACGGGCACATGCACATATGACACTTAGTCGAACTTCTTGACTCCTCCCAAGCATACATACATCTTAATTTGCAGACCTCGCCTCACACCTAAATATAAAATTGTCACTTGGATGCATGTGGCATTTCTCGTCGTAATACATGCAATGCCCTCATCCTGAATGAGTATATATGGTCCAGACTCCAGAGAGGCCAGCTCTCATGTAGGATTCAGCAAATAGAACAACAGAACTGAAGTTTTCAAGCTGATTTGGCTTTACTGATCGAGATATACAAAGGTTATCTATTAATGTTATCTACCGAAGTATATATGAAATCGCATTTTCCTTTTATCTTTTCAGCAGGAAATTATGTTCTGATGAGAAATCTTGGACTTTATTTCACTACTACAAAAAGGGGCATATAGGTCGGCACTATAGGTGCCGGAAGTGCTAAAACCAACACATATAATGCTTTTCCCATCTCCACGGGAACAACTATTGGTGCCGGTTGTAAAGAAAACCGATACTTATACTATAGGTGTCGGTTTTTAAGAAAAATCGGCATCTAGAATATATTATAGGTGTCGGTTAATTAAAAATCGAGACATATAATATAATATAGGTGCTTTTTTTAAAAAAAAACCGACACCTATCTACCAAACCAACCGAGCTGACCTGAGCCACACAGACAGCGGGTCAACAAACGAATCCCTTTCATTAAATGATATGGAAATAGTCGTTTCACTTCTCAATAATGGTAGAACCTAGGACTCTATTTCCCGCTCTTTCCAGGAGGTTGGCCGCCTATCCTAGATCTTCCCATTTCCAAGAAGATCCCTTGTTCGATCTAGACCTATCTACTCCCGTCCTTATCTCTTCCTCCTACTCTTTCTCTCGAACTCTGTCTCCCGGCCGCAATCCACTTCCTCCTCTCTTGTTATTCCTTCTCTCTTTCTCTCCACTTCTTCCTTCTCCTCTCCTCCTCCTCCTCCTCCATCCACCACGGCGGTAGCATGGCAGGGCCCTCCCCTCCACCAGATTCGGTGGGAGGGGAGGCGGTGATCTGGCAGCAGCACGGCAACGTCCTCTCCTCCGCCAGAGCCAGCGGAAGGGGAGGTAGTGATGGCGCCCTCCCCTCCGGTAGATCCGGCGGGAGGGGAGGCGGCGACATGGCGGGGCCCTCCCCTTCACCAGATCTGGCAGGAAGGGAAATGGTGACCCGGCTGCGATAGTGGCGGGAGGCAGCATGCGGCCGCGGGAGAGAGCCGGCTAGAGGTGCGATGGCGTCGGTGGACGCGGATCCATCTCTTCCCCTCCCTCTATGATTTGTTGGTGTTGATGTGATCTAGATGTGTTGTTTTTCTAGGGATTATTGACTATAGTTCATGTGTTCATGGATTTGAGGCAATTTAGTTCATGTGTTCATGAATTTGATGCAATTTTAGGATTTGGATATTATTTGGGATCGGCTTGACGGCTCGATGCATCGGCTTGATGCATCAAGACGATTTTTTTTTTTGGCTCGTGTGCGCCCCAAAGGTGCCGGTTTCAAGCCAAGTACCGGTTGGGAAACCCAGTACCAATTAGTGTTTTTGTACTAGTGTTTACATCAGTATGTTCTATATTAAAAAAATGCACACCCAATCGCCTTGCATGCATAATCATAACTGAGTGTGTGTGCTTATTTCTTTTCAAAGATTAAGAACGAGACAAAATTAAGCTTGAAATAAATAATAATTGTTCTGATTGAACCTTCTACATGGTATGAGCATAACCTTAATGAATTAGTACACCACGTATCCACAATCGCTCCACCACACCAAATGTGTTTTCTCTATGTTTACTACTCCTTAATAGTATATCTAACTAATAACAGAAAATGAATTTACAGTACATGGACAAAAGCCATGTGCAAAGCAACGAAACTTGCTTGGAATTTTTATCAACCAACAAAGACCTCTTCAAATTGTAACAAAACGTCCCTTCTCAAATTTGACAACTGGCCAGTCACACCAATGCCAATTAATAGATGATAGACATCAGTTAACTTGAGGTGCTCCAAGTAGCTACTAGATCCATGATCTCAAATAGCTATAGCATGTTTAGACTAGTTCTAACTCTTGAAGTTCGTAGCTGCCAAAGGTGATCGATGTGGCCGATGAAGAACAAAGCGTGCTTCATGTATGAAACTACTCAGCTAATACAGATCGAGCATTGTGTGTAACCAGTCACTTGGCAGGTCCATAGACACAGATCCCAAGCTAAGCAGAATATCTCACAACATCTTCAAAAAGAACTCCCAATGCCTTCCATTCTAAGGTTATTCTGTACCAAGCAGAGTTTGTACAATACATCTTTAACAAGAACATGCCACTAATGCCGCGCATGTTAATCGTGTTTGTAACATTATATATATCGAAAGTTGTTTTAATTAGCTATCAATTTCACAGGGTGTGGTGATGCTGTCTCTATTTATAAGTAGAAAAGATATATAGGGCTTCTATACACGCTGAGTAGTGTACATTGATGGCTCAAGTAATGTACATGCATGTTCAACACCGACCAGTTTGCCGAGCATCATACACATGAAAGGAAATCCGAGATATTTCTTATGCATTCAGAACAACGTTAGTTAGAAAACTTGAAAACTTTTGGGTGCTAGGTCGATGTTCAAATTAGTGGCAGTGCAGAAAAAACAAACAGCATGCCCCAGCTGCCACCATATTGTGGATCGATTTGCTTTCTAGGGTAGAACACGCTGAGAGTGTAAGAATGGATCCTCCTTTCTTGTACTATCATACGCCTTGGATGTTTCGCATATCTTCAGGCCAGGTTCTTAACTTCTTACAACCCACAAATCCTGTGCGAGTTCTACCAAGAAAACCAAAGGTCGATCCAAATGCTGATACTGAGTTCCATTTCATGGCAGTCATACCGTTTGGAGTTGGTACCGAGCCTCAAATTTTTCTTGAACTGGAACCTGGATTCCTGTTGCCTTCCATGCCGATTGCCAAGTTTTTTGTCATTGGCTATAGCTACACGTCAGTGAAAGCTGCTCGTGCCATTATCAGTTGGATGGAATTAAGCGGCCTTCTCGGAGGAGTGGACTACTTCGTGTGTTGGCTCTATTTATCCATGTTTTGGTCTTGAGCTCCCAGTTAAGGTTAAAAAAAATTGTACCATATATATGTAGAGAAAATTAATTGTTTGAGTACTTATAACTACCAGCGGTAGGCAAAGAATGAATGCATATTGAGGGTGTGTTTGGTTGGGCTGTGGCTTTTGAAAAAGCTGATGTGGGCTATGATTTTTTGAAAAATAGCTTTGAAAAAGTAGTTGTGAGGAAGCCAAAAGCTCGTGTGGCCTAAAACCTCTGTTTGGTTTAGGACCGGGAAAGCATCACCACAAGTTATCCCAGAGGACTTTTACGGTACATTCTACTACTAGTATATACTACCAGTATATTTGATCTAAAGGTGTAAATTTATCTGATCTTTCTCCCAAATATCCTGCAGTATAAATTGTTTGGGGGTATATTTGTCTTTTTATCTATTTGCGTGGGGGTAATTCTGTAAATTCGCGTTTCCTCTTTTCATCCGATCCAGTCGATTGCCGCCCGCCCAGTCAAAGCGATTAGCGATTTTTTTTCTTGATTCCGCGTGCATGGGCGACCGTCGCCACTTTTTTCTTCCGTGAGCACGCCACGCCGCCACTGACGACCACGTCGTCGCCGCCGCTGACAACCACAATCGGCGCCGTCGTCATCGGAATCGATTCGATTTCCTTTCTCGCGGCGCCGGCACGGGAGCAAAGTGCGCCGGGAGCGGGGATGCCGGAGACGCGAGATGTATCGAGAAGAAGCGCTATTACCCGGATGACGATATCCAGAGAAAAAACAACCGATGGAAAATTAATCCCGATGAAAATAATTCTCTATTTTAAATGACTAAATAACCCCTTTTCAGATTTTTTTTAACAAATACCAAATCTACCCTTTCATATACTGGTAGTATATACTAGTAGTAGAGAATGTACCGTAAAAGTCCTCTTTGGAGCTCTTTGGAAAAGCTTCTCCCCTGACAAGTGGACCCCACATGTCATGACACAGGTATATTTCTCCTTCCTCTTGACACAGGAAGGCAGGGGAAGGTTGTGCTTGCCAGCGGCTGGCCGCGCTCGCTGCCGGGCGGCCCACCCCATCTGTGTGGGAAGGCGCACTCGCGGAGTGGAGGGTATGGATCTAGGGTTTGGGTGGGGGAGGAATGGCACCGGGGGGTGTGGAGGCTTACCGGCGACATGGAGCTAGATCGCGAGAGACATCAAGCGGCGGCGGCAGAGAAGGGACGGTGGAGTCGGCGACGGGGAGCGGGACGGCCACGCGGCGCGAGGAGGAGGAGCGCAGCGGAAGGGGCGGTGGAGTCGGGGAGGGCGGGACGGCCGTGGCGGCGAGGAGGAGCAGCAGCGGTGGGGCAGCTCGGCGAGGAGGAGGGCAGCGGGGCGAGGAGGAGTGGTGGCGGCGGGTCGGTGAGGAGGAGGAGCGGCGCGTGATGGGAACGGACGGGAGAAAAAAAAAAGAACGAAGCGAAACATTTTTTTTCTAATAGCAGAGGTGGGTAATTTTGTTCCCCCAAAAGCAGGTGAAAGCAGGGGGTAGAGGTGCTTTTGATTTGTACCACACCAAAAGCTGGCTTTGGGCAAAAGCAGTTGTGGCTTTTGGGCCCTTTGGTTGGCTTTTGGCTTTTGCAAAGCAGGTTGAAAAGCCCAACCAAGCTACACCACTAGTTCAATGCAAATGATAGTCAATTGAATACAATCCTTATTTGCCTTTCATACTCTCAATGACACGTGGATCCAGGGCATAGTTAATTCCATGTTTAGACATGATTAGTGGATGTTTTCTTTTTTTTAAAAAAGGAAATAGTTAAGTTATTTCATTCTAACCAATTCAAAGTATTAAACATGTGCAAAAAATATGTAGGGGTTATCTTAGCTCTTACTATATATTTTCCAGCAACTATTTCATATTCCAATTCCCCCCACCATGCTTCTCTTCCTCTTCTCTTTTCTGCTTTGCCCCCTCCACTACATCACCTCCGGCGGCTGGTACCGCCGTCGCCGCCACTTCGCCATGCCACCTTCTTTCATAAGTGAGGATCCTCTACCATAATGTCACTACCATTATAGCCACTGGTATATGGGTCCCACCCTTATATTACCTCACATGCGACTTTAATGGTAGTGTCATTATGGTAGAGGATGTGAACCTGTTATTTTTCTGCATTCATGTGGCATGTTGATTGTGTGAGTCTGAATTATTACCCCTAAACAAAGTTTAGATTCTGTTAATGGCGACAATCAGCTGACCTTGATATATACACCATTCTTATACAATGAGGTTGTATCGCTGATAGCAAGACTTGATAAATTATCCCAAAAGAAGTATATTACATATCCCTTTGTCAGTCATGTAACTCTAGGCGACTGCACCTATAAGTCATACACCATCAGTCAACATACATATCAAAACATTTGTCAATTCCACAAATAATTTTACCATCCCAAAAGAATATCCAAATCAAATGTTTGTCCGATTGAGTTATCTGGTTACCAATGCCAAAAATAAGTGTATCCAAATAGAATGTGGTTGTTTGATCATCCTCAGGTTAGCTATGACAGTGTTAAACTCTGAATTATGAATCTAGATTCATGTGCTGATAATAAAACTAACACATGTTCCAAACATATGAAGCCGTACAACACAACTTGCCAAACATAATTTGCAGCGTGAGGATATTTTTCTTTATGAAAAGTGTGAGGATAAATTTTGAGGATAACAAATAGATAAGTGAGGTTTTACTATAGTTCAAGTAAGTAGTTACCCGCTTAGAATCATCGGAGAACTGTACAGGGAAAGTAATCTGCCATTAGAAACACGAACTACTTTTTTTCCAAGCCACTTTCAGCCTATTTTCTTATTTCCTGAATTCTTTGACAATTTGTTTTCTCCTCCTAGCCCACCGGACGGTTTTACCTCTGGTCCCACTGGTCAGGTCGAGAGAGAAAGAGGGCGATCATCCATTGGCCCCCGCCGGTGAAGCCATTTGGGCCACCCAAGCCTAGGTCCCATGGCACCTAGGATTTGGGGGCCGAGGAATTGAGATTTGCCATTAGATTGGCTCCAATGCATAATTGAGATTTGCTTGTTGCAGTCAACACATCATTGTGCACACTTCGTTGGCATACTTCTCAACCTCACATTTTAATAAGCTTGAATTTTGATACTTTATCCCTTTTACAAAACTTATATTTTATAAAAGGATTGTCTACATCCACGAGTAGCTATAGAGGCCGGACTTCTATCCATTATCTTAAAAAGAGGTCTCTAATGGAAACCATAACAAAATATATACAGTATATACATATTTAGACCCCAACTGTACCATCAAGCTCAAAGCCGCAGATGTCTAATATCTCCACACTATATTGGCACTATGTGTTTGGCCATCGTGGCGTCAACTCCATATCAACAAAGGTCAGCACGAAGGCTCTTGCAACTGGTCGCCTAGCACACAACGACTAGGCTTGGTACGGCCCCATTTTTCTTATATTATGCTTGGGTACATATTCTTGATCAAGAATAATGTCTTCATATGTTCTGAAAAAGAACTCCCAGTGCCTCTCATTCCAAGTCCCTATGATTGTAGTCTTTGAGTTTATATTCTAAGCTTCCTGTTGTTTTGACATCAGTCTCCTTGAGCCATCTTCTGGTGATGGCAAACTTTCCAAGTTACCAATTAGATAGATAAGGTGATTATGTATCTTACCTATATATGAATGGCGCATGGCCAATAAGTATTGTTGGCTTATGCACATGTCCCACCATCCGAGCTAAAGTGTGATTTCTCACTGAATAAAGCGTGCAAAAACAAAATGCCATGTATCCATAGTGTGCAAACTATCAAGCTCAACAACATATTTTACTATTTGAAATTTGAAGCATAAAAGTTTTGAGAACAATGAGGAGATGCTTAGTATCAGTTATTATTAAGAGAAATATGCAATACATGATCTCAAACCAAAACTTATCCGGAGTTATGTTTCCTCTACATTTACTAAAAATGTAAAGCTCAGGATTACAACAATTAGCCACTGATAGTTTCTATGTCCTCGTTGCAGCTGGCGCTTTTGAAGGTGTCATCCCACCTGCCATTGCCCAGCAAACTCACTAGCATTAACAGACAGATTTTTTTCATTTGCTGTCAAGCAAATATGTTGAAAAAAGAAGGCAATCGCAGCTCTCTGCCAATCAAGCTACACACCTTGTTCTCCTACTTAGGTGGTGTTTAAATCTCCTGAAGATGAATATTAAGTGTTTCATGCAAAACGAAGTGGTAATAACGTGTGATTAATTAAGTTTTAATTATTGCAAACTTGGAAAATAGATTAATTTGATATTTTAGAACAACTTTCATATAGAAAGTTTTTGTACGAAACGTACCGTTTAGCAGTTTGAAAAGCGTGCCACGAAAATCCAAAATTTCATCCACTCCTTGCAGTGGAAACGAACAGGACCTAAGCATTGAGATACTAGAGCTTATCATGCAACTGGATAGCATTCTCTTATACCACGCTCTCCTGTTTGCTGCTCTGGTACTCAATGTCGCCGAGGCACTACATGATATTGGCTATGACACTTGGCTGAACTTCCTGATGCCTTCTAAGCCTCCACATATCTTTGCAAATCTCATGCATTTCCTCAACAATAAAGACAAAATACATCACACGCATTTTCTCTTGACCATATTGAGTATATATGATATCCAGAGGCTAGCTCTCATGTATGATGTCATTGAGAAGATCGACTATAGAATTGGAGTTTTTACGCCGATTTTGCTATACTGAAATATAGGGTGCTATTTATCAAAGTTGTCTGCAGAAGTATATGGAATGGAATGTTATATTTTCTTTTAAAAAGGGAAATTATGTTGACAAGAAATGTTGGACTTTATTTACATAACTACATTTTTTATTACAAGAAAGATACACACCCATACATCACCACACATACACAATCGCGAGTGTGGGCGCTTATTTGAACCCACAGTGGTGAGAGTCATGCACCGACCATCGCTCCACCACATTAAATATGTTTCCTCTACATTTACTAATGATTAATAGTATATGTGGTATCTAATAGAAGGAGGTCAATTTACAATACATTGACAACAACAGTCAAGTGCAAAGCAGCAAAACTTGCTTGGAACTTATCAACCAGCCAAGACCTCTTCAATTGTGACAAAACGCCCCTTCTCAATGGACAACTGCCCAGCCACGCCGATGGCAACAGATAATAGGCCATCAGTTAAATCGACCGATGGGCCGGATGCACCTTGAAGCCTGATGGCAGACAGGAAATTGAGGTGCTCCAGGTAGCTAGATCCATGATGAAGACCTTGATATCTGAAAAATTTACAGTTAGTGGAGATACATAAAACTTCTTACCTACCTAGACCAAAGTAACCTCTGAGCATTACTTCCCTTCTTGGAAGGGATTAATTTTCCTGGACTGTTAACTAATCCTGTAGTTGGATAAGCAGATATTGAATATTATAAAGGAGATCCTTTAAAAGAAAAATTTTAAATGTGATGTCCGTCCATGGATATTAAAACCGCTTTTAGTTTTGGGACACTTTTACAGTGGGTGTTTTCCAATCTGAAGGAAAATGTCAGTGTGTTTTATGGATATCCTGTTGCCCAATGACAACTGTTCAGAAGAACAAAATTTTGTTACAAAGTGGTAAAGCGGAACATACTTGATCCGTTCATCTTCAGCCATTATCGTTACAACTCCATCTCTACCTCCTGTTCTCTTTCCAACCCTAACAATGCTCTCTGGAACAAAAGCCTCGCCCTGTTTAAATTTCCATCATTATACATAATAAAATTCCGTACTCTGACAGTTAACTTAATATAGCATGTATAATCAAGATTAGCCATGCCAAATAAATTCTAAAAGGGACTCCTTTCTATTTCTTAGCTCCATTGTAACAATAAAAAGACTCAAACTTACTTAATGCCCTAATGGCATCTGAAGCAACTTTCCTAAAATCTTTGGCAACAAGCTCAGAACCAGATCATCAAGAAATTTTGCAGCTTCAACTACATCTTCTGACACACACTCCCCCTTATCTATATGGTCCAAGCATTTTATACTATGGTCGTGACATTTACAAATTAGAATCCATATATTTATCATTTCTTGCTCATAGACTTGAGCACAGTAGACCAACCTTTTATTTTGGGTCTATGGTGTAGAGATGCATGTGTTATTGCCAATGCTTAATCATTCAAATATAATTTACCAGTGAGACAATGTTTTTGGAAGAGATAACTTCTGTCTGCACAACATTCCCCAAGAGTGTGCAATATTCATCTAAAAAAGGTAAAAGATGTAATAACAGGACCCATATTTGATAGGTTACGACTACCACATCTGGTGTGGTGATGTGCCTCTAAGCTCTAGCAGCATGACAAGATATTTTATGCAATTTTGCAGCATAGTGTCATTTTTACTCTTAATTGCCCTTACTGTTGGGGAAGATCTAAATTACCCTAGAAACATCATCAGCTACATAACAAAAATTCACGAAAGTGGCACTGTAACAATTGGAAAAACTACTAAATAATCATTGAAGTGAATGCTGGACACTAAACTGCAGATTGAGCATATAAGATATATATGGTCATATGGAGCTACTTGGAAGTGCATATCTGCGTATTACTACGCAATTGTACTACGAAGAAATCAAGACATGAAAAGCATCGTCTTAGTTGTACCTTCCCAATGTCACCAACTACAGAAATTTCCTGCTCATTCCTACTACCTTCAGCAAACATGCAGAGGTCAAGCATGCCACGAGAGCCATTATCAAATTCTACTATTACATATGCATTGTCTATAATATCTGGAACCTGCATTGAGAAAGAACTTAAAATCAGGGACTGCTGTTTAAAATGAGACCACCATAACCCGATAAGCACAAAAAATGCGCTGCAGCTTATAAATATAGCCTTTATAAGCTTATAAATAATCACATGAGTGAAAATGCCATCCAGCTTATAAATCAGCGATCTTGTAGTCAATTAACCTGACCTTCCCATCATAAATTTCATCCTTGTGGTTGACATCAATGGCTCCAGAAGCCATCACACGAACAGGGTTTGCAGCTGCAAACAATCTCATCAAATCAAAAAAATGGCAGCACTTCTCAACAAGAGTTCCTCCACTGTTGCAATTGAACCTATTCCAATTATTAACCTGCCAGGGTTGTAACAGTTACAGCCTTACAGGAAATTTGAAAAGAATAATTACAACTAGTATCATAGTCTTGGGTCCTTGTACCTTAACAAGGAAAGGAAACCGGTGTTCACGGATTGCCACCATTCTGACTTGCCCCAAGGTGCCACTTTTAACAGTATCTATAAGCTTAGCAACCGGAGGCATATACCTGTATTCTAATCCAACTTGCACAAGTATGTCTGATCTCTGTTTAGCCGCTTCTACAACCTGTATGGAAAGATGGACAGATTCTGAAATCCACATGAAAGAGGTTTGTACAGATCGAGAGAACTAAAATTTTCAGGTGTTCATCAGAGAACAACTGAACAGAGACAAACAATCAAGATAGATCTATGTAGATTCAAGGTCAAATACATTGATATCTGTTTTTCCTCAACAACCTTGCTAGCATGTCTTCTCTTTAAGTTCTCAGTAGATTAGCATGGCTCTCCTTTCTTTTCACTTCTACTACAAATGCAATTAAATGTTCAACAAACTTCCCACATACAACGAGAACAGCAAAGCTTAAAAGTTTTCATGAACGTAAAATTTCGCAGCACTGCAGGCATCAAAATCACATCACACAGCTCTGACCCTCCAAAATTTGAGCTCACCTTCTGACAGTCCTGTACTGTAGTACACAAGGGCTTCTCAACAAGGATGTGGTGTGGTTTGGGGTGACTGATGATGTCCATGAGTATCTGGTAGTGGGTCATGTTTGGCGATGACACAACAACAGCGTCGCAAAGCCCGCTGTCCAGCAGCTCCCCATGACCTGAAAAGATCTTGAAACCTTCTAGTCGTTTAGGATTCAGTACAACAACAGGCACAACTATAGAACACACAAATTGTGGCAATCTAATATCATCCATACTGTCAATAGTTTTGACAAAAAAATCTTAATTGAACTAACACACATGGCACACTAAAGTCTAATTGTGATGAAATCAATGAACAAAAGGGAATTAATTTCAGAAACTAGAATCACAATTATCAACAACTACTAAGCAGTAATCAAGGCAGTAGTATTCACAGTTTTAATAAAATCACTGTACAAAATGATAGATTAAAGAGTAGTGAAAACATTATACTCGTACCACTTAAAACTAAAATCTTTCTATGCAAGCTTTTCCATTACAAACTTCCATCTGCACAACGTTTTCCTCTGGCTAAATTTCGTTGGACCTATCTTAGAGATACTTTTTATTGGGATAGATCTCTCAACAATAGAGAAGACTTCCTTTTTGTTCCTGGTTGCATCTGGGATGTGGCCCTTGGCTATACAGTTCTTCTGTTTTGGGGTTTTGGCCCTGGGCTAATCAGCAAAATCAGAACAAAATGGCAACTGAGAAAAGGTTTCCTAAGCAAACTGAATTAATCCTTCTGAAGAAAGTTTCTATTCTCTTTGCAGTCCTGGAGTGTACTACTGCAGGTGAAGGACAGAGCAAAGGTTTAGGATTTCAGCAGTAGCCTAAAGATTTGGATGCAAACTCTACAGAGCCATCCTGGTTGACAAAGGACAATATTTGATATGCAGCTACTTATGAAACATTTTCTCGGTGGACCAGCAAAAGAACACCAACAAAACTTCTAAGTTCAATAGAGGCCTGCTAGTTGCTACATGTTCTACAACAAACAATATTACCATACAACATCCAGCCACATCTCAAATCTCAACAGCCTTTTTTTTTTGTCTTTATTAGTAGTGTTTCTCCTGTTTAGGTCCTATTCCTTCCTTTTGGTTTACATTTGCAAAACAACAAAACTTGTAAAAGTTCAAGTGAGGCTTGCAACATGTTCTACAACAAACAAGATCACTGTACAGCATCTAGTCACACCTCAACTACTATGTTGTTTTGATGTATGGCCTCTGGGAACAAGATTGCCATTTTGGTGTTGTATTTAGTGGTGTTTCTCCTGCTTTTAGCTCAATGTTGCTGTTACTAATTCCTTTTGTTTGCATTTGCAAAACAACTCTGAAACTTCTGCACTCTGAAACCCTTGCTTTCAGTAAAAGCAGCAAAGGGTCCTACTCCCACTGTCCTAACAATTCATCAAAGCGAAAGGTGGATTCAGATAACATGATGGCCATGGCGTGCGTGTATACACCTGGGGAGCGGGGAGGGCGAGGTCGGCGGCGAGCTGGAGGCCGAGGCGGAGCGACTCCGGGTGGGGGTCGGCGAGGCAGGTGACGCGCACGCGCACCGGCGGCTCCGCCCGCCCGACCTCGCCGGCGAGGGGGGCGAGGTTGTGGGGCGAGGTTGTGGAGGTGCTCCCTCCCCATCATCCCCACCCCGACTATCCCATACCTCACTTCCGCCGCCGCCGCCGCCGCCGAGGTCGCCGCCATCTGCTGTCGAGTGAATCTGGACGGGTTTCCGGTCAAGTGGTTCGAATGTTCCTCCGCGCACTCGATGACAAATTGACAAGTGTGAAAACGGTTGGTGCGCATCTTTGGATGAGGATTCTGTTGTGTTTCTAGCCGTCGGATCGAAAGCATGGAGCGTGCTCGTCCGTTGGATCAATGGTGCCACTGCGGAGTGGGCCAACCACGACCGAGGTTGACTGATGGGTTAGGCCCGTTCGGGCCCAACTTCAGCGTTGGCCTTCGACCTGACCAAGACCATGATCGAAAAGCTTAAAATGAAGGGAGAGCATAAACATCTATGAATAGTTCCTGAGAATACAGATAAACCGGGTTGTTCAGCTTTTTTTTAGTTTATTATCTAGATTCTACAATTGTAAATTCTCAAAATCTACATGGTTTGGAAAGCTGAAGATTTTATGGGAAGTTGCAACCGCTAAAAACTCCACAAACAGGCCCAAGTTAAAATACTTAGTCTTGGGCACTGCCGGGTCTATTTGGAAGGAATAAATTTGAGTTTTACGCCTAGTTTAAAACATTATTATTCGATATATTATTGCTCGTATTATTTATACAAGGATAACTTAAATATTATGAGAAACAAAATTAATAAATACTCCATCTGTTTCAGATTATAAGACGTTTTGACTTTGGTCAAAGTCAAACTATTTTAAATTTAACCAAGTTAGAAAAAAATAGTAACATTTTCAACCCAAGATAAATTTATTATGAAAATATATTCAATTATTGATTTGATGAAACTAATTTAGTATTATAAATATTGCTATATTTATCTATAAACTTAGTCAAATTTGAAATAGTTTAATTCTGACCAAAATCAAAACGTCTTATAACCTAAAACGGAGGGAGTAGCTTGAAACAATTTGTATAAGAAGGGCAGGATAAAGTTTTATGAGAAAACGTACTCCCTCCGTCCCTAAATATTTGACGTGGTTGACTTTTTAAATATGTTTGACCGTTCGTCTTATTCAAAAACTTTTGGGAACATTATTCAAAAACTTGAGTAGTAGTAGTATATTTAACAATGAATCAAATTATAGGGAAAGATTTAATAATTACTTAAATTTTTTGAATAAGACGAATAGTTAAACACATTTAAAAAAGTCAATGGCGTCAAATATTTAGGGACGGAGGGAGTATTTGTGTACACCTAAACCCAAACCATATGCCATACATTTATCGATTATGACGTTCAGATTACAGGTGTTAATTGCACCATGCGAGTAAACGTACTCTACTGTTCTTGTTAATCAAACCCAAATCAAGCCAATAAAAGCTGTGATTTGCCCCGGCCCTGACGACGAGTGATCTGAACTCTGAAGTCTGAGCTGAAGAAGAGGGAGTAGTAGGCTAGTAGCTGGCCACTGACATAAGTACATGCTAATACTACTATGCTAGTTGTAATCTCCATGTAAGTACACTCTGCATCACCTGTTAATCAAATGCAAACCAAGCCAATAAAACTGTAATGTGCTCCGTCCCTAGTGACAGAGATTCTGAAGTCTGAGCTGAAGAAGAAGAGAGATTAAGATGGCCACTAGTCTGAGCAAAAGAAGCTTCTCTTTTTGTGCAGTCGGCTCCGCTCCGCCACTTTCCGCCTCAAATTTCGCGAAAAAGCGGCGGAGCACGAAGCTAGCAATCAGCAATGGCAACGCACGCCTGCAATCTCAATCCGCTGCGTGTCTCATGCATCATCGATCGAAATGGTGGTGGGAATTGCACTGCAAATTTGCATTGAGATGCAGTATTGCGTCCCTGTCGATCTGTCCTACCTGCATGCGCTTTAGCCAAGGCCATGCTTGCTCTCGATCGGATGCTCCACCACTCGATCGATTTTCGGACGCACCCGAGGGTCCAAAGGCTGCAGATTTCTCATCATTCTTCCCCCCTCCAAATTCAACAATCCCAGCTCAAGAATTTCGCGTTTTCCTGCAGCTGCATTACACTCTGAACTTCTGAAGAACACACACGAGAGGATGAACAGTGATCAGTTTCTTCAGAAAACCAAACTGAACAGTTATTTGACGTTATGTTCGTTCTGTAATTTTGTGTTTAGCAACGATCTTATGCTAGTTACAGGTTACATCATGCTTAGCGTTACTTGCATCAGCAAGCAATGCTTGCATTATCCTGCACCTGCAGTTATACTTACACACTGAAGAACACAACACAAGAGGATGATGAACAGTGATACGTTCTTCAGAAAACAAAGCTGAACAGCTCTTTGACATTTTACCAGTTCAGAGATCACATTCTCTGTGTTCCTCGTGTAAATGTGTTTAGCAGTTCGATGATGATCTTGGAGACAGCATCTTATGCTAGTTATGAGAGTTACATCATGCTTAGCGCTTCTTGCATCAGAAAGCAATGTTGATATGCGAGGTGATCATGGCTAGTACTGATGGATAGTTAACGAGATCTATACTACATAGAAAGATCATGAACAACTCACTGATGATGATTTTGTCTTTTGATCCAAGATGCACTCTCTCCCCCACCTTGGAAACGAGGACTATTATACTCGCATGCTTGCAAATTAGCGTCGCTTAATTTTTCGATTTGTTTAAGTCTTGGCACTCAAGGGAAGACATTGAAAAGCCTAGTTCATGTGCCACTAATCATCACAAATATTGTCTAGCTATCTATCCCTCTAATTCAGCTTTACACTTTTCTCTAGAAACAACTGCTTTAGGAGTTCCAATATGGTACTTAGTACTACTATACTAACTAATCCAAAACTACTAATGTAGTACTCCATATACACTACAGTAAAAGGCAAAGGGTTTAAATCCAAAGAAAGTTGAAAGGTAGGAGACCAATGAGAGAGTAAAAAATCCTGTACACATACACATGCCTTTAGACAGTGGTGAAGCTACTTTGGTGCACATTTTGTTGTGACCCACATTTTGTCCATGGGTCTGCAAAAGTTTCCAACTCTGAAATCTATGTGCATCCCTAGGTAAATGTTCTTTGTTTCCTGTTCCTTGTACTGTAAATGACAGGGTAGCTAGTGAGTAGTGACAGCTCTCACTAAATATTTGCAATGATGTATCAAATTCTTGGCAGGATTGTGGCTATCAACTAGTATCAAGTATGGTTTGGACCAGTAGGATATATACACCAACATTGTGGTCCATGAAAATATCTTTCTTCTATGTAATTTAAGTTGTGTTTAGTACTTAAATAGTTTAAAGAAAAAAAATAATCCCTCAGAGAATATAGCTGGAAAAAAGTAGTTCATATAAACTAGCACTCAGATAAGTTTTAGCCTTTTGGGCAAGACAAAATTCAGATACTTGGTTGACTATATGAACTAATCATCCAATCACACCAATCATTGGAGAGTTAACTAATAATATAAGCATTACATACATTAAAAACTTTACCACACTAATTAAGTTCATAAGATGGTCAACTTGCTGTTAAAGTTTGAGGTAGCACTTCAGTTATCTTGTCAGCAAAGCTACTAGCTTTCCTCTTCTCACAGTGCTGACTTGTTCGGTTGTCTGCTGCCGCATGCAGAGGCTGCAGCAACCATTTTGCCGCGCGGAATGCAGACAGACAGTATGCATAAAAATAAGGTGTCAAATCTTCAGTTTTTTTACAATGTTTGTGTCACTTGGTTCAAGAAAACAATATGAGTGTTTGTATACTTTGATAGATCGTCTGCTCGCTTCTGGGATCAGCACTGGCTGAATCTGTTTGAGAGCTATGATTTGCATTGATTTCTACACCCAAAAATGCATCAAGAACAAAGGACAAGGTAACAGTTTGTTCACTTGAGTGCTCCATCTGGTATCTGGTGAGATGAGTGACTTTTACTTAAGCCCATGATATGATCATTGTTACTATTGTATTAGTTCTCTTCATGCATATGTCAATGCTTGGAATTTCACAAAATCGTAAAATTAGTGAAAGAAGAAGGCAAGATTGGGATCATGATTAAGACATTATGTATGCCTTGGAAAGATCTAATCCAAGTGTACTAGGAACAGTGATCAAAATATCTTCACCTCTGGGATCATATCATCTACTCGTGGCTGATCTTTTGATGAACAATATAATGTTCTGTACTTCTCTTCAGTTAGAATTTGGAAGATAACCAAAACAGTAGCACGCCATTGCAAATTGAAACTAAACATCAGGAAGAGATCCTAAATGGATCACTAGCAAGTAGCTAGAACTCAAAAAGTTTCAGACATCAAAACGGTGGAAAAATTTCAGAGAGTGAGCGGCAAAACCTTTGAACAGAGGTTTGCCCCCACTTGGATAAGAATCTCCATGAGCATATATTTGAGCATTACCTGACACACCTCACTCAACTGAATTTACCAGCATTTAGCTGCCATGTACCAAAGTTACACAAAAGAAGAACAGCAAGAATCAAAACCTTGGCATTGGCAAGCTATCCAATCGAGTGCACTCTCCCCATGCCTCACCCAAAAGCAATCAGAGCTCCATCATCGCACTCACTGCCACTGTGGGTTCCCTCGAGCATATGCAAGCCATGCCATTGTTGCCACAATGCAAAGTTTTTCCCTTCAGCTCTCTAGCCATCTAGCTAGCTAGCTCTTCTTTGAAAACGAAAAGAGAAAGTGAAAAGGAAAGAAGAAAGAGATCATAAGCAGTGTAGGTATATCAATTCAGAAAGTGAGAAAGACAATGCGAGACAAAGAGATTGTAGATGTTGCATTGTCGCATGCAGCAATGCAGCCACTGCACAACAAGGTTGCACAAAGGCTAAAAGCTTGTGTATATGCTCGTTCCAAGCTCCACATCATATTCGCCTCGGAAAAGGGAACATAGGTTAGTAATCCTATGCACGCCATCCTTTCTTTCAGTAGAAACATGCATGTGTAAGATCTTGATTTGAAAGTTGGTGTTAATTATAGGTAAATTATATAAAAAAACGAGATTTGGATTGGACACAGTATCTTAAGGTTGCATCTCTTGCCACTGTATCATCAAGTGCATCTCAATATAGGTAAATTATCTATCTTTTTTTAATTAAGTTACTAAGTTTTTAAATGAACTGGCTAATTCATGCAACTCATTTCACTGGTTGGAATTATTGCAATGAAAATGTATCTCATTGAATTCATATATTTTAATGCCCCAGGCTGATTAGCTAGCAGCGTAGAAAAAAAAGGTAACAGTACTAATTAGGTGAAATTTTACCACTTTTAAAGAGGTACAAAATTTTCTAATATAAAATTGGGTTAAGATTCCAATTTTTACGATACCAGATGTGGTAATTTCTAACTAGTTGAACCATGTTTACTAGTTCCTATGGATTGAACTTCTTTTACAACATCTAGAAAACCCCTATTTTTGGATAATGAAAGCATTTATCGAACTCACTAAGGGCCCCTTTGAATCGTAGGAATGAAAAAACGGAGGAATATGAAAAACATAGGATTCTGACAGGAATGTAAGTGTAAAACAGAGGATTGCAAAACACAGGAAAAACACATGAATGATTGTTTGATTGGACCACAGGAAAAACACAGGAATCGGATGAGAGAGATAGACTCAAAGGATTTTTACCAAGAGGTTGGACCTCTTGTTAGGCCCCCTTTGATTCAAAGGAAATTCATAGGAATTTTAGAAGATTTCATTCCTATAGGAATTTTTCCTACAAAGCCCTTTGAATCGAATGAATGAACCATATGGAATCCTATGAAATTCCTATGGAATGCCTCTTCCCATACAAGTTTTGGAGGAATTTTAACAAGAGGTAGAACCTCATGGAAAAAATCCTTCGAGTCTTTATTCCTGTCAGATTCCTCCAAAACCTATATGCAACAAGCCATTCCATAGGAATTTTGTAGGGTTTGAAAAACTTCAATCCTTTGAATCAAAGGGCTACATAGGAAATTTTCCTGTAGAATTTCAATCCTATGAAATTCCTTCATAATTCCTTTGATTCAAAGGGGCCCTAAAGTTACGAGAACACTCGCAGCCTCTACACCATGACAGTTCACACAGCCAAAAACCCCTATGAAATTCATGCATTCCAAACTCTCTTAAACCAATAATCAATAGACCTAATGGCATTATCACAAAACAGAATAATACCATGATATGTTTAAACCAGATGCAGTAAATGCAAGGAACAAAAGGGAGTTAGAACAAAAAAAAATGGTTGGCTGCTGCAATAGTGGGATCACCACCCAAAACCATCTCTTTCCAAAGCGAAGCCGACCACCGCCATCATGGCCACCTCCACCTCCACCCATGGCCATGGCCATCTCCTCCCCTCTCGCCTCTGCTCCACTCCTCCTCCTCCCCCCTCCGACCTCCTCATCATGACATGCCGCAGCCACAATGCACCACCACCGCCACCACCTTTCCCGCCTCCATTTTACCACCACCACCTCCTCCTCCTCCTCGTCGCACCACCACCACCGCCGCCATGGCCGCCTCCTTCCACGTCCTGCTTCTGCTTCTCCCGTTGCTCACGATCACCTCCGCGTCGTCGGCGCCGCTCCCGCTGCTCGCGCTGCTGTCGCTGAGGTCGTCGTTCAATGTTGTCTGTAATCTTATATATTTGCTTCTAGTCCCTCATGTCCCTCACACCTTGAATTTCCCTTGTCCAGCCCTGTCCAAGACGTTGCTGATTCCTGCAGAACCGGAGCTGCTACTAATGTCATCTTTGGCCTTGCTCTGGGATACAAATCTGTCATTATTCCTATTTTTGCTATTGCTTTTAGTATTTTCCTCAGCTTCAGCCTTGCCGCAATGTACGGTGTAGCTGTGGCTGCCCTTGGAATGCTTAGCACAATTGCAACTGGTCTTGCCATTGATGCCTATGGCCCTATCAGTGACAATGCTGGAGGAATTGCTGAGATGGCTGGCATGAGTCACAGAATTCGTGAGAGAACTGATGCTCTGGATGCTGCAGGAAACACCACTGCTGCCATCGGGAAGGTACAACTGCTGATCTTGTCGAAAGTGTTTTTTATGTTGTTTTTATGCTTCATTTCCACTCTGCAGTCAATTAAAAATTTAAAATTGTGTTTGCACTTGTAAATATTTTTCCTTTTGTTACAAATGTCACAATTTTAAAGTTAATTCCCATCTCCATGATTGTACTTGTAGGGTTTCGCCATTGGCTCGGCAGCCTTGGTGTCTCTTGCCCTCTTTGGTGCCTTTGTGAGCCGTGCCGCCATCTCCACTGTCGATGTTCTGACACCTAAAGTTTTCATTGGACTGATTGTTGGTGCTATGCTCCCATACTGGTTCTCTGCAATGACCATGAAGAGTGTTGGCAGCGCAGCGCTCAAGATGGTGGAGGAAGTCCGTAGGCAGTTCAACTCCATCCCTGGGCTCATGGAGGGCACAACCAAGCCTGACTACGCAACCTGTGTGAAGATCTCCACTGACGCATCCATCAAGGAGATGATTCCCCCAGGTGCTCTTGTCATGCTCAGCCCTCTCATTGTTGGGATCTTCTTTGGTGTCGAGACCCTCTCAGGACTACTTGCTGGTGCTCTCGTTTCTGGTGTTCAGGTTCGCACATTCTTTCACACAGCCATACTCTCATCACTTACTCTTGCCATATTGCATTCATAACCATATTGCTTCCTTTCAGATTGCCATCTCTGCATCAAACACTGGTGGTGCCTGGGACAACGCAAAGAAGTAAGGGTCTCTCATGGACCCTCCAAACCTCAATGATGCATCACAACTCCTCTGTAATCTTGCCCCGCATGAAACAGGTTTCAGGGCAACTTCATCATTCCCCGCCATTCTCCTGCAGACATCAGTACCTTGATCTACACCACCTGAGCTCACTAGCTGAAGGTACCCATGCTTTGTATCTCCACCTCAACAAAATGGGCATCCACTCGAACTGCATACAAAGAAAAATAACTAAGTGATTATCCTCCTGAGTAATGCACTTATATTCATATTACTAAAATATAGCTAGAGGTGGCCTACTGAAATGAATATGCCTAACTAAAGTGAAATGGACAGGGTTAAAAGGTTCATCTCATGTGAACTCGTGTAAATGGAATATTGCACTGTTCCTTTTCCACGGCGGTCTATATACACATAAATGCCAAACCGAATTCTACAAAAGGTGAGCAATTACTGGGATTGTTCACACCATGAAAACCACTGTAGCCAGTAAGGTACCAATCCCCCTAAATACATGGAGTAGGATGCTAACAAGTCACACCCTCCTGTTGATCCTATTCGGGGGAACCCAACAGCTACGTACCATCTCAATCACAAAACAGGCAGACGCGCTCGGTCCCGGCGGCGCGCGCCGCCCCGACCTCGTCGTCGGGCCGTGGCGGATGACCGCGTTCCAGAGGCTGAGCTTCACCGCCGACGACGTGGCGAGGTGCGTCGAGGGGAGCGACGGCATCGTCGGCGCCGGGTCATCGGGGACGGTGTACCGCGCCAAGATGCCCAACGGCGAGGTCATCGCCGTGAAGAAGCTGTGGAAGGCGCCGGCGGCGCAGAAGGAGGCAGCCACACCGACGGAGCAAAACCAGAAGCTCCGGCAAGACAGCGACGGCGGCGGCAAGAGGACGGTGGCCGAGGTGGAGGTGCTCGGCCACCTCCGCCACCGCAACATCGTCCGGCTACTCGGGTGGTGCACGAACGGCGAGTCCACGATGCTGCTCTACGAGTACATGCCCAACGGCAGCCTCGACGAGCTCCTCCACGGCGCCAGCGCCGCCGCCAAGGAGCGGCCAGGCTGGGACGCCCGGTACAAGATCGCCGTCGGCGTCGCGCAGGGCGTCAGCTACCTCCACCACGACTGCCTCCCCGCCATCGCCCACCGCGACCTCAAGCCCAGCAACATCCTCCTCGACGACGACATGGAGGCACGCGTCGCCGACTTCGGCGTCGCCAAGGCGCTCCAGAGCGCCGCCCCCATGTCCGTCGTCGCCGGCTCATGCGGCTACATTGCACCAGGTGAGCTGCATACACATCATCCGCCACGTGTCCATCAAAATCATTACTATTTCAGGTTTCAGGTTATAAGACTTTCTAGCATTGTCCACATTCACATAGATGTTGACAATGCTAGAAAGTCTTCTAATATGAAACAGATGAAGTATTAATTGTATTTCTTATTTTTGTCATTTTTTAAGAGTACACGTACACTCTAAAAGTGGACGAGAAGAGCGACGTGTACAGCTTCGGCGTGGTGCTACTGGAGATCCTGACGGGACGGCGGTCGGTGGAGGCGGAGTACGGGGAGGGGAACAACATCGTGGACTGGGTGCGGCGGAAGGTGGCCGGAGGCGGGGCGGGCGACGTGATCGACGCGGCGGCGTGGGCCGACGACGATGTCGGTGGCGCGCGGAACGAGATGGCGCTGGCGCTGAGGGTGGCGCTGCTGTGCACCAGCCGGTGCCCGCAGGAGCGGCCGTCGATGAGGGAGGTGCTGTCCATGCTGCAGGAGGCCAGGCCGGAACGGAAGAACACGGCCAAGAAGCAGGTTAAGTAAAATGAGTGATGGTTAAGTCTTTAGCAGAAAGAAGAACTAATATATATGGTGTGTGCTCTTCGTGTGCAGTGTGCGTTGTGTATGTATAATTAACTTATTTAGTTACTGTCATGAATGGGCTTGCATATTTCTTGAGCAATTTTCGTGATGCTATTTAAGGTTGAATTGGAGTTGATATACAATCCTTGTTTTTAACTCTTTGTATAATTGTATTTAAGTTATGATGACCAATATGTACACCGTTATAATTTAGATATATCACGCGATTAACATCTTGTTTCTTGATAAATTACTCGGATAGCAGTGAAACATAAGCAAAATTTCAACTGTGCAACTTTTGCAAAAAAATGATCAATATGCTGAAAATACTAACTGCCTCCAACTTAATGGTAAGCTTCTCCAAATTGGGTGAGCGCTCAAGTAGAATAGCACATTTGCTGTCGCCATGTATACACCAATGTTGATAGACAAATTTATCAGACGAACTGAATGTGAAGACTGAAGATTGTAATATCCCCTTGACCCCTTTCGTGCCAATGCTGGACGACACCTAGTTC
The DNA here is from genome assembly GCA_009805545.1 of Oryza longistaminata. Taxonomy (NCBI): domain Eukaryota; kingdom Viridiplantae; phylum Streptophyta; class Magnoliopsida; order Poales; family Poaceae; genus Oryza; species Oryza longistaminata. Next base: position 2,449,262 of record CM020182.1, read on the forward strand.
CTGAACTTTGCTCTTCAGGCTTCAGCCTACAAAGCATGCATGCCGAATCCATGGGTTAGCAGCATCACAGGAAAGCTTCCAAGTCGAGGCGCCGCACCGGCACCGAGGAGAAGAGATCATAGCGCCACCTCAATGGCAGCACGGAGTCATGTGCCGCGCCGTCCTCCATGGAGTCCTCCGGCAACCTCCCCAGACTCATCTTTCTCTTCTTATGGAGGCCTTCTCACCACACCACTCGTGGGCATTCCGTCGAATAGGTTATGGGCACGGCCGCTGCAGGCTATCCGGTTACGTTTTTGGAAAAAGTACACCAAAGGTCCCTCAACTTGTCACCGAGTTACAAAGTCGTCCTTGAACCGCAAAACCAGCTGAGCCAGCATGGAGCCCACGTGGACCCCACATGTCAGGTGGCCACTTCATCACCCTCTATTTCCCCTCTTCTCTCCCTTCCTTCTCTCTCACTCTTCTCTATAGGCAAGAGAGGACGAGGGCGGCCGGCGAAGTGTGCTCGGCGGTTGCAGAGGCCGCGGGCGTGGGCATGCGGAGGAGGGCGTCGGGCGGCCGCCGGCGAGGGCGGCCACGGCGGTTGCGAGGCCACGGGCGTGGGCCGCGGAGGAGGACAGCTCGCTGCCGGCAGCGAGGTCGAGGACGAAGTGGACTCTTTGCGGTGGTGGTGGCGCATCGCGTGGCGGGTGGCGCAGCTTGATGGCGACGTCGCGGTGAGGAGGTCGCCGCGTCCTCCCCACCCCCCTTGCTTGCCCTACCTCCTCCCTCAATGGCAGCCTTCCTCCGCGCTTGCGGGATCTGCAACCGCTGCTCTATCACTGACTCCATCCCCAAGATCTAAAACGTGGGGCCTTTGCTCCCTCTATATCCTCCTTCGCTTGGTGAGCGGCCTCGGCTTGCCTCGCCGCCGGCGCCGCCATCGGAGGTGATGAAGCGGCGGCCTTCTCGGCGGCGACCTTGATTTCAAGGGTCTTGGTGATGTCGTAGATGGGGGGAGGCGTCGATGCGCGGCGTCGTCGGAGAGGGAGGTCGATAAGGAAGCGGTAGCATGGGCGTCGTGCGGCGTGGCATTGGGAGGGAGTGGAGGACGATGGCGACGTCCTCGGCGGAGGAGGCGGAGAGGCCTCGCATCGCCCGTTGCCGGCCTCTGCCCAGAGAAGAGTGAGACTGTGAGAGAGAGAAGGAGAGAAGAGGGGAAAAGGGGAAATAGAGGGTATGACATAGCCACCCTGACATGTGGGCCCACGCTGGCTCAGCTGCCACGTCGGACAAACCGGGGTCAAAACCACCGGAGGACCTCAAGTGAACGATTTTGTAAGTTGGATGTTTTTGTGGTGTGGGAACGTTTTTTTAATCTGTGAAAGGTAAGGGACCTTGGGTGTACTTTTTCCTACGTTTTTTGACTACCGAGCTAGTGGGCCGAGCCTGGCCCAGATTTTCGTTGGCCACATAGGGAAGTTGGGCCACGATTCATCCGATCGAGTCTAGTAATGTCGGAAACGTGACGGATTTGGACTAGATATATAAACCTTTAACTTATATAAAAACTGTTTATATACAATATTTTTTATAAAATTCGAATTGGACTCGGTATACAACTCTTAGCTTGTACTAATATATAAACTATTAATTAATTAATCCACTATGATTTAACAGCGCAAATCCTTGTCCTCTTTGAGAATCCTGACCAAAAACGACAACTTTTCTCCTCTTCAACCTGTTTTTTTTTTTTGTTAACAGAGATATACGTAATCGATCGAGGCCGGAAGAAGACGCATTATTCTGCGAGATTGACGAAAGAACAGCTAATAATCAAGTACGGAATATATCCAAATCCAACCCGATCGAGCTAGCGATCTGCGATTATCTGTGATTGATTTGCATCATCTGATCAAGATCTAGCGACTATCGATCGACGCGGCTGTCATCCATGGCCGACGACGTCGCGCCGGCGCTGCTCGTGGACGCCCTCCTCCGGAGGCAGCACGGCCATCCGCTGCCGCCGCAGCTGCCGTTCGCCATCTTCGACGCGACGTCTTCGCCTCCGACCCCTCCACCCTCTACAGTACACATTATTACTCTACTAAATTTCTTTCTTCTTCTTCTTAATTTGATGCACTTTCCATGCAAGCATGATCGCTTCTTGCTTCTCGATCGATCGATTGAAACCAATCCATACATCATCGATTATACGATTGATCGATTGTTCAGATGAGTACTGGAGCTATGCGGCGGACGACGGCAGCATCTACCTGTTCAGCCCGGGGCCCAGCAGCGAAAGCCAGTGGAGGACGGCGACGGCGGCGAGGTCGATCACCATGGCCGACGGCACCTACATCGGCCGGAGGACAACCTGGGTCATCTTCGACCGGGCCAACGGCGGCTGGGCCATGGAAGAGTTCTGCACCTACCACAACGACGGCGGCGGCGGCGTCGCCGAAGATGTACGGCTTTACCGGATCTACCGCCGGATCCCTAGTCTACAGCCGCTGCCGCCGTTGGTGCAACGGCGGCGGCAGCATCAGGTGGGGTTGGAAGGGCAGTTTAGTCAGATGTGCTCTCTAAGGTGATGGTCCTGTCTTTGTTGATTAGTGCTCCTGATCACCTTCACTGTGGATATGTTTTAGGGCATTTGCAATGCAAAGTGGCTTGTAGTCTTAGAAGAGAAAGCACGTCACATAAGCTGAATTTATCTTTAAGGATACTATTTTTTTTCAATGTATAGTGGTTTAAATGGGTTAAAAAGTTAAATCAAACGTGTATGATCCAAGACACTGTGCGTTCAAATGCCTATGCGTTTTGTTGCGGGTTTCTAGGCAGTGACACTTTGATGAGGGTTTTGTTGCGGTTTTATAGGAAGTGACCCTATACCAAAAGTTACTTGATGAGGGGCATTGCTCGTATAATGTGATTCCCTAGGCAACGGCTCCGCGCATTAAAGCAAGGTCAATAGTATAGTCAATAGTTGGCTCCAAAAACATCCATATCAGTTAGATTTAGCTTAACAAGAGTTAATGTGTACAAAACTACCCGATAGATTTATATGCATTTTTTTTATTTTATATCCTCTTCTTCGATCCAATGTTCTGCCCATTTCTTCCTGTCCACTCGTTCTCACAAAAAAAAACCAGTCTGACCTCATGTGGACCCTATAATCCTATGAGGGAGTATATATGCCATTGATGCCTACTTAGTTGCCCGCTCCCTCTCTCTCTCCACTCATTTCCCTGCCACCTCACCACTTTTGCCATCATGGACACACTATCATCGGCTAAATTTTCTTATTGTATCTACTCTTAGGCTACTTTAGCCACTAGCTACATCCTCACAAGGTTAGCCGTTTCTAATCTATTGTAGTGACTTAGATCTGACGTAGAAGTACGAGGCTATTCGCTATGTCACGCATTTGTAAATGTGTTGTTTCAACTTTAGAAAGTTGTTATTTCCTTTAGAAAAAAACCCTAGAAAAAAGACTATGAGGCTATTTTTGATGCTGAGTATTATGCCTCGTTCATTTTCACATTGGTCGGTGGTAATTTATGGTCTTCTTTGTCAAGAAATAATATTATATCTTATACTGAACCGATGAAATATACATGTGACGTTCATTTTCGTTTTTACATCTGTGTACCTACGATCTGCAAAGTGCAATCATATAAGATTTATTATAGTTGACGAGCTGAGACCGGATATATCGCTGACGTGAAACAAAATAAAAAATTGAAAAAAAAAAGAGCAACAGCTAGGAGGAAGAGAACGTGAGACACATGCATCCATGCAGGCTATAATAGAAAAAATGAACTTCTAGAAGACTTTCAACTAGTAAAATAAAGTAGGTGACCGTGAAGACTGCAGGCTTCAGAGTTTGTATATTCACATGTTTGGTTCTTATCCGTTTATAGGCAACGGCAAAAATTAAATGGTCTTGTCAAATTATTTGGCAAAAATTGAAAAAAAATGTTCGGGCTTTTGTTAATTAGGTTTGCTACCAATGTTGCGTTTTGGCTATGGGTTCAATTCAACTAACAAAACCAGCCATAGTATCTTCAAGTGGTTTTCCTATATATCCTCTAGAATTAATTACTACTTATCACTATTAAGGAAAACATTTTTTCTAAATGAATAAAAAGGGTTTCTGCAGGCGGATTCATGGCCTGTGCCTGTCTACAAGCAAACGACTGGGAAATCATCAATTTTGCAGGCTGCAGGTACACAAATCGATTTTCAAAGACGGCTAAATTAAAAGATCCGCCTAGAAAATGGTTTTCAGGAAAACAAAATAAAAACAATCATCGTCGACGTCTCTAAGCAGCGGTCCTCGTCACGCGTCGAGCATGTTAACAAAATAAATAAAACAGTATTGTGCTTCCCTAGAGTGTCCCGAGGCATGAACGGCCAGCCACCTACAGGCCATCGGTGACGCGAGCAACATCGAGGAAAGGGAAGGGCATGTGGGATCTGCCGCTCCTAGGGCCAATCACCACCGGATCCGACTATCCCCGAGGCTCGCTGCTTCTAGGTTCAGCACGCCATAGGGTCGCTGCCGCCAGATCTGGCACCACCAAGGCTCCTGACTCACCATTGTCTACATTGTGCACGAGCCGCACCCCTTGCAACGTTGTTGTAGATGCAACTCCCCCTCCCCCTCTCCCCCTCTCTCGAGCATTGCTGCCGCTAGATCCCGCCTCCTCTACTATCGTCAGTAGTCCCCTTTGGTACTTTGTAGGCGGATCTGGTGGTCTTGAGCACCGTTGTCGCCAGATCCTCCTCTTCTGATCCACCACCACTGGTGCAGCACGAGTGGTTGTCCTCATTGAGGGTGGTGGATACAACTAGAGCAGCTCGGCCATATCTACAGAAGGGGTGAGCTCGAGTTGTCACGCATGTGGATGAGGACGAGGGCGGGGTGGCCGTAGCACCTGTGGTGGAGGAAGAACAACAACGGCTATGGTTCGGCGCGCATGAGGAGATTGAGGTGTGGGAGGAGAGAGGGAAGAGAAGCGAGGAGAGATGGATCGAGGCTTGGACTTAGGGGGTGTTTAGATCTAGGGGTGTAAAGTTTTGGTGTGTCACATCGGGTATTATTATAGGGTGTCACATGAGGTGTTCGGGCACTAATAAAAAAACTAATTAAAGAATCCGTCAGTAAACCGCGAGGCGCATTTATTAAGCCTAATTAATCCGTCATTAACAAATGTTTACTGTAGCACCATATTGTCAAATCATGGAGCAATTAGGCTTAAAAGATTCGTCTCGCAATATGTGCAATTAGTTATTTTTTAGCCTATATTTAATACTTCATGCCGATGCTCAAACGTTCGATGTGACAGGGTGACAAATTTTAGGGTGGGATCTAAACAGGGCCTTAGTTGTGCTTCACCCTCCTCACCATTTGATTTTTTTTATATTGTCCAATGATTTTGATAGACAAACCACTTAGGGATCTACATTAGACGTTTATAGGCGGATCCCTAAGTGGTCTGCGTGTGAAAACCCCTATAGATCACGAGTGGCTTCTAAGGGACCACCTGTAAAAATGACACAAGTGGTAACTTAAGAGGACTGGTTGTGAAGACAACCCTATATGTATAAGCGAATTTCAACTATAGAATCTCCTCGCTATTACTACCAATGGAAATTTTCACGGACAGCCTATAACCCTATTTTTGCTAGCCGATTTCAGCTATAAAATCTCCTCGCTATTATTACAAACAAATTTTTCAATGGCCCCACCTGTTGAAATGAAAGCTGGGTGTATGGGAAATTGTTTTTTAAGTAGTGTATTAGCGTACAACAAATATGTTCAATACTATGATTCTCTCATCTCCAATTGCTTCCAACTCACAGAGAAAAGAGAAGAACGTGCATACGCGTTGCATCATGATGCATGTGATTCCGCAACCCGGCCAGTTGCTCCTGGCAGTTAGCTAGATTATTTCACATATATATTCAAGATGGCTTCCTCTCGAGTCCCGAACTATGTTTTAAAAACTTATTAAAAACCATGAAGATTCCAAAACAGCAATTTAATTTGTAAGCCCACCTCGATCGATCATACTGTCACTACGACAGTAAAGAACTCTAGTCGACACATTACACTTTCCATGTACACACGATTTACACACGCCACACTCAGCATAAATAAGAGAGACAAACTCAAGGCATGCATCAAGCATATAGCTAGGTTGCTAGCTAAGCTAAGTACATAGTCGATCCAAGTCTCCAAAAAATGGGTACTTTGTCAAGTGCGTTGCAATGGTGGGAGGAGTGGCAGCTGCGGATCCTCGTCCTAGGCAGCCTCGGTGTTCAATGCTTGCTTGTGATTTTTGGCGGCAGGCGTAAGTCCCGTATCCCAGCCTGGTATAGATTGTTCATCTGGCTCTCATACCGCGTTGGCTACGCTAGCTCTTCAACCGTCAGAAGAAGGGGCACTACAACAATGGCAGCCACGACCTAGAGGTGGTGTGGGCGCCTATCCTATTGATCCATCTTGGTGGCCAAATTTTTATCACCGCCTACAACATTGAAGACAATGAGCTATGGAGACGGCATGTCCTAACTGCAGTGTCACAGGTGCTTAATACTATAACTAGATCAACTAATTCTTGCAAGTATATTAATTTAATTGCATTGCTACAGAAAATAAATCTGTAGGACAATGTAGTACTAGTAAATGTAGATTGTTAATTAAGGAATTTTATGGTTCTTCGAAATATTCTAAGAGGTAACATATTTTCTATATAGCGTAAATTTTGGTACCTCTTGGGGTACTAAGAGGTAGAGAAATTTACAAAAAAAAAAACCACCCCATGTGTCACTTAAAGTTTGATATTCTACTCCATGAGTCATTTTGTTGCAAATGCCACCCAGCGCGCACGTGTTTAATCGAATCAACTTGTTTTCATAAATTATGAGCTGCAAATGTGGTCTTTAATAAAATTAAATACTTTTAGAGTATAGTCTTTATACTTTTTTCTTTTTCAGAATCCATAAATAGAAATCCTGATCATAGTTTAAATGTTATTGCTTGTATATCGTTATATTCACAAAAAAAAAATCAATGAAACATGAAAAATAAATCTAATACAAACACTTGGACAAGATTGACTCGGCTAGTAGCTTAGCCTATGGTACCTCTACATCAACGATAACGGGTTGATTCGGTTAAGCACATGCGCACGTGGGTTGTTTTTTCAATAACACTGAATTGATGGGTAGGTATTTACAACCAAATAACTTGTGGGATAGAATGCCAGTCTTCAAGTGGCTTATGGAGTGTTTTTTGAAAAAATTTCCCCAAGAAGTAAGAGGTACTCTGTATCATTTGTCTCAGCTTTAAGATATGTTTTAACCGGCGTGCTGCATTCTTGATCTTTATTGCATATTTGATTTGGACCATTTTTGGCTAATTGAATCTATATTCATTGTCAGATCACGGTAGCACTCTACGTGTTTTGCAAGTCATGGTCATCGTCAACTGATAGGAGGCTACTTGTTGCTGAAATTTTGCTTTTCATCATTGGTGTTGTCAAATGCTCAATTACTCAGGTCTTGTCAGTTACTCAGGTCTTGCTCAAAAGGCCAGCGCCATAAGCAAAGAAAGAGATCTTGAATCATTCGTCAAAGATGCTAGGGCTTCTCTCATCAAGAGCTGCTCTCATTATCCTCCTCCTCCATTACTGAAGGAAGAGAGAATTAATTCACTCATGAAGCGTCTCCGTCTGCCCAACAACCTGTTTGTAGATTCTACATATCCATTCTCCGATCGCCTCGATAACCTTAGATGCTTCTGGTCACTTAATGCCGAGCTAGCTTACTATGTGATACTAGATGGTCTCTCCAGCGTCTTCAATCTTCTCTACACCAGAAATAAGTCAGACATCAAACACGCCAATGCAGCCACCTACTGCTGTATGTTAACATGGCCTCTTACTTTGGCATTGGCAATCCCAGCCATTGGTCTCCTTCACAGCGGCCACAAACAAGCTTATAGCCATGAGGATGTCATTGTGACATTCGTGATGGTGTATGGCACCCTTTTGCTGCACATCGTTTCAGCATTCATAATACTGAAGTCTGCAATTGACTTGCATGACACTGTCCCGCAGCAAAGCCTGATAGGATCCTTCGCTCGCAAGAGAAGGCACAAAGGGTTGATAGCCATCACAAACTGGTTACAATGCAAAGGCCTGCTTGACCAATACTGGTGCATGAAACCCTACGACAAACCCATGGACGTCACTCGTTTGGTCTACATGTATGTGAGAGATGGATGGACAAAATACATACAAGACGCCGAGAGCTACAGGAGGTTCAATGACAACATGGGCCAGTGGGCACTTGAGCGTGCTCAATGTGGCGAGCTTCTAGGCTGGAGCTTAGAGAGACCATTCGACGAGATTGTCCTTCTATGGCATGTGGCCACGGATTTCTGCTTTAACATGCCTGATAAATCTTACCTTCCAACTGAATTCCATTCTCCCCTTCCTTCCCCTAGAGAGATGGGAAGAGCAATCTCCAACTACATGATGCATTTGCTGTTCGCGAATCCTGAGATGTTGATGGCTGGCACCAGAAGGAATCTCTTCGAAACTGCCTACAAAGAACTCTTGGTCATTCTAAAAGATGAAAAAGATCTACCTCTAAATGATGAAGAAAAACTCATGCCGATGATAATTGACAAGGTTAAGTTTAAACAGGATTACTTACTTCATCCACGACGCTTGGCTGCTCGCGCAAGAGTTGATGGCTCTAGGTAATGAGAAGATGTGGGATGTCATCAGGGATGTGTGGGTGGAGATGCTCTGCTTCTCCGCCGGCAGATGCAGAGGATACTTAGGGCAAGTGCAATAGGAAAAATTTGCTTACTATTAGCCGCTGACATCGGCTTTTCTTCACAGCTGGAAGAGAGAATGTGTAAAGAGAGCGAGACGCGGTCGACTAATTTGTCGACGGCTCCGCACGGGCTCCTAGGTACGATGCGAGTGCGAGGGACGCTGTGATTGGCGAAAGAATTAGGTGAGAGAAAATTAAAGCTGGCCCACTCGGAAAGAGCTTTGCTATTGGTTAAAAATTAGGAGAGAGGACGAAGATTTGGCCCACATAAAAACAAAAATTAATGACTCAGTTAATTTTTATATATTTTTAATGACACACATCACCATCTATTAGACGGCTGCTTACTCTACTATTAGACTTGCCCTTACATGCCAAGAACCTTGGATCAGGTGTGGAGTACTACCTATCCTATGTGTGGCTCCTGCTGTCGCATGCAGGGATGGAGACATTCTCGGACAAGCTCCAGAGGAGGCAACAACCTCGCTTGTCAAGAAGGGAACCTCAGGACAAACAAGATGGTGCCCCTAGTCCATCAGAGTATTCCCAAAGTTTGAAGCCTCCCAATCACAAGGAGGAAGAAAACCATGATGCCCCATTGTCTCCCCAAGGTGAAGGCGGCATTGTCCCTAAGCTGGAGATTGTCGTCTCGCCATAGCAACATTAATTATTGTTTGCAAATTATGAAACGTTAGTGTAATTGTAATGTCCATTCCAAGTTGCGGAGTCAGATTCATTCAATTGTGCCATTTTTATGACCTTTGTGTGTGTAATTGAAAAAAAAAAGGAACTCGCCATAATTTGCACCTCAAAAATCAAGTTTAGCTTCTTTTTTTTAAAAAAAAAACCTTAATTTTTGGGGTTTCACATGATGAATTGTGTCAAGAAAAAAGGACTCGTGTTTTCTACCTAGGAAGATAGGATCATATGCCCTCCTGCCTTTAGATAGAGAACTAAAGATTTACCCTCCTATGGCAATGACACGTAGAGTGATCTTAGATTCTTAGGTCACTTGCCTATGGGACAGGAGGGTAAATCCTCAATCAGTCTAAATGAAGGCTATATGATCAAATTTTATGTGCAAAACTGATGGTTCAACACATTCCATTAAGCCTTTGCCTGTTACAAAGCAGCATATGATCGAGATGTAATTTACACCGACCCGACAACTTCTTAGTGTAATTAATGCAATGCTTATAACGAAGCAGCAACCCACCAATTGAAAACTAATCAAAGCAAAATTTAAATAACCATGGGAAGCTCTAATCCATCCACCAGCTCATGGCTACATGATTCCAAGGTAAAATGTACCTTCCAAATCTCGCGAGGAATCAAGATCCACATTTACCACAGGCTGACAGATGAAGTGCCATGCTAATTTGTACCATGCAAAAAATGTTGGGGACAAGTTTTTGTGCTGAAAAGGTCACGCTAAAACATAAAAACAGCAAGCAAAAACATTATGAAGACATTACTCGTGTGCAGGCAGGCAGTTGCATAGACAAGTCACAAGTACTACTATCACCGAAAGGAGAAAGAATAGCTGAACAAGCTTCCAACAACATCCTGGTATCAGAATCTCTAATCCAGCCAGCTCAGCACCTCAATCACCAAAATCTAGATCACCTAACAAAACAATTTAAACGATGTCTGTCAAATGCCTGAAACATAAACCACTGTAGGCATAAGCATGCATGGACAATTTAAAGAAACATACCATGCTAAACCGGAAGGGACTTGATTTCAATTTAGGGAGAAAGCTAATATTCACAAACAAGCTCCTGACAATGATGTGCACTCATTTCTCTCCCTGAGGGTAGAAGATTGTAAGCTTTGTAAGTTTGTCACAATTAAACATTTCTTCTGTTTCTTTGCAAGGAGGATCTATTGCTGCTGCAGCATTTGGATACTCCTCATAGTCATCAGCTCCACACTGATGATAATAATGAAAAGAAACCATTAAACTGAACTCGTGGGCAAAAGTAGCTATGTGGGAAGGGGTGAGGTATTATATCTTGCCTTATCAAGTTGCAGGCAAAGTTTTCTATGTTAGGAGAGCGGTGAAGCAAGAAGAGTAGTGGGTAGCAGCCATCTCTCAAAAACCACTCACCAAGCTTCAAAAGTTTCAAGTTGCTGAATGTCTCGCACCTCAAAAGACTACGTATCACTACCTTTGACAGCATCTGCCAACAAGTCCAAAAAAGTTTTAGAAAAACATATATAAACAAAGACGTGAGTAACTGAAAATTCAAAGGAGGTAGCGTACATCATCATAGACAGATGGGCAACGCAGCTCCAACCAAGTGACATTTGAAAGAGCACTGAGACTATTGCAGTCAACAGCAAAATTTTGAAAAGAGAGTCCAAAAAGGTAAACTGTAGCCTTTTTCACTGATGACACATCCACGAGCTGAATATTTCTTTTTGGAATTAAATCTCCTCTAGATGCAGAGTAACTAAGTTTGACATATCTATCACAAGATGCTCAAATTTTCTGTGGAAATGTTCAAAGGTTTCTGTACTGCTAATGACCAATCTCTTCAATGTGGTCGAGGAAAACATGGTGACATTGATGGCATGTCCAGATCCTCTAAAACTGGGCAACCGGAAGAGAGTTTCTTGATAAAACAGTTATCTATAGAGAAATGGCAAAGGTGCAGCATGCATAAGTGTGCCAACCTGAACGGAAGAGGATAACCATCTATGGAAAGAAGATTTGTGCCAGAATGCTCCATTATGCCAAAAGCCCGGGCATTGCTCCTAAGGGCATGACGAACCCATGGATGGATGTCAGAATAATCAATGGAATCATCAGAGCGGTTGCAGGTGTCAGAAATCGAAAGATCATCCAGTGGTAGAGGGCTGCGGCACAGGAGCAGATTGTCGACAAATTTCATTGAACTTTGCATCCTGCTGAACTTTGATGCATCAGCTTTGAGCCACTTGATAGATGCCCAGACATTCTGCCACCTCCGTGATAGAACGCTTGTCTGCACTGCCTGTTGCGCTGTTAGATAGGACATGACATGGTGCAACAGCTCGTCAGGTAGGTCGCTGGACCTGTTGGGAGCATTCTCCTCACTGTTAGAGGTTTACATCCCTGTCTATGGAAGAGCTTGCTCTATCAAGGCCCTCAGGGGCATTCAGTCGAGCAGGTGTTGTGCAAAATGCTGCCTCTACATAATTAAACAATCCCAAGCAAAGGGTATAAGAGTAAGCAAGAAGACTACACTACACTAGTAATATGCCATCATGAATTCATTATCGTAAGCAGAAAATGGAAGCAGGTTGAGACATGAACAAAATAAACAAATCCGGTGGCAATTTTAAGAAAAAGGAACACAAAAGCAATTCAATCTTGTCCTGGCTTTTATTTATCCATGACAGGGGAATAGGTATTCATCGCAGCAATCGTGATAGAAATCGTACGTTACTAAATCACATGATTTTTTTTTTCTCGCAGCAACCCCCTCCCCTGTGTTCCATTCAGTCCCAGCAGCCTACGAATAAGCACAGTTGCATAAAGGACTTAATAATACCTATTGCCGCGAAGAGCTCCTGCAAGAGTCTCCGTCGTCAACAAATACACGAAAGTGAGCACGCCTAATTCAGGATTCCTAGCAGATGCCACGAAGAAGCTAGAGCAGCGGCGACGATGGAAAACCCTAGTCGGCGAACAGTGGCGGAAGATATGAAATCGGAGAAGAAAAAGAAACAGGTAGGAGAAGTAGACCTTACCAAGAACGCGGTGCTAGTCTTGAACGCGGCTGCTCGCCTCCGCTCGCGCAGGGCATTCCGCGGGCGACGACGAGGGTCTCCGGGTGTCGCCGCCGGCCGGAGAGAAATGCGACGTCACCACCCCATCCGTTCTTTTCTTTTCTTTTTTTTTTTTTTTTAACTTCATCCGTTCTTTTCTTGGATCGCTGCTACGCGCGTGCGTCACCGACAATGGGTCCCATTAATGGCTTGGGGCCGCACGTATGATAGGAGCCCATTCCGGCCCAAACAATATGGCCCGCACGACACACCCACGGGACACCCACTATCAGATACCGGTTTCGATTTTGCTAAACATCCGGCGACAAATTTTTTTCCCGGAAATCACTCGGATTTGCTTCTCTTGGATTAGTCTCTGCATGATTTAATTAGCGGCTGTGATGCCTTTCCTTCCCACGCACGCATGAGGCTAGCAACATCTAGCTTGGCACATAATTGATGAGTACAAGCATTGCACGTCGATGCGGCTAGGCGAAGAGATTGAAGAAAATTACATTCCTATATAACTAAAATTACATTCATAAATTCAGTTGATACGATATGTAAGTGCAATGTAGTTTTGGTAAAAATATTGTGTAAGTAAATATGTATTTGTTATTTCCTTTAAAATATAAAATTACAGTACTATATAACTAAAATTACATTTGTAAGTTTATTTGATATGGCATGTAAGTGTACCGTAATTACACTATAGTTACACTATAATTACACTATAGTTACAGTGTAACTATAGTGTACTTACAGTGTAACTACACTATAGTTACAGTGTAACTATAGTGTAATTACAGTGTAACTTTTAGTAGATGGGTTGGTGATATTTTTTTGCAATGTAAAGATGTAACAAATAAAATATATGCAATATATGTTGATATATGTATAGACTCTTCTAATCAAGTGATCAAATGAGCCTAATCCAACTAATCTAAAATCTGTGTGATTTGGACCCAAAAATTTGTCACGTGATAGATAGCTAGTCCCACCGATTTTGCTAATTCGCGCGTGCACGCGTTGCCGGCGTGCACTCCCGGCCCACACAGCCCACGCATGCGCGCGAGAGAGATTTTTTTTTCTTTTTTTCGCTAACCTACCACCGTTTCTTTTTTTTCCTTTTTTTATTTTTTTTCTTTTTTCGCAATTTGATGCCGTATGGGTAGGAGAAAAAATCGTAATTAGTTTAGTAGTCATTAGTTCCCTATTTTTACTAGTGATTAGTTTACTAGTAATTTTTAAATCTGAACTTAAAAAATTTTAAATTTGGACTTGAAAGTTTTCAAATCTCGAGTTGAAAATTTTTAAATCTCAAGTTGAAAGTTTTCAAATCTGGACTTGAAAGTTTTCGAATCTTGAGTTGAAAGTTTTCAAATCTCGAGTTAAAAATTTTCAAATCTCAAATTGAAAGTTTTCAAAATTTCAAATCTGGATTTGAAAGTTTTCGAATCTCAAGTTGAAAATCTGGACTTGAAAGTTTTCGAATCTCGAGTTGAAAGTTTTCGAATCTAAGTTGAAAGTTTTCAAATTTTGACTTTAAAATTTAAATCTTAAGTCGGAAGTTTTCAAATCTAACTTAAAAGGTCCTGGGTTCGACTTCCCATAGGAGCGAATTTTCCAAGATTTAACGGCGTTGTGCTTTCAGTGGTAGGCGACGTACCCGTCGACAGCGAGGCGCCTGTGGTGACTTTGTCAATCTCTCCAGGATTTGCCGGCCCAGTCTTCGAAGATGCTCATAGGGGTAGGGTTTGCATGCGTGTGTTCATAGGGGTGAGTGCGCGTGCGTTGTGAGTGTATGCGTTGTACTGTGTAATTCTAAAAAAAAAATCTAACTTAAAAAATTTTCAATCTATTAGTAAAAAGAATTTCCCGAAATAAAGATCTTCATAATTTTTTTAATTACTGTCATTAGCGCTAACTAACGGAGTTAGTTACACGGAAGTGCGCGCTGCTGGTGTGCACGCGCCAGCTAGCTTCCCCCATCAGATACTCCATCCGTCTCAAAACAAAAAAACAAACAAACAAACCGGGATGTACCGCGTACAATACAAGGTACATTATCGGCCACACCACATCCTTGTTGAGAAGCTCTTGTGTATTACAGTAAAGGACTGACAGATGGTGAGCTCAAATTTTGGAGGGTCAGAGCTGTCTGATGTGATTTTCATCATGTGTTTGCGGCTCTGCAAATGTTTACGTTCATGAAAACTTTTAAGCTTAATTTGCTGTTCTCAATGTTTGTGGGAAGTTTAATTGTTGAACATTTAATTGCATTTGTAGTACAAGTCAGAAGAAAGGAGAGCCATATATACTAATCTACTACTAAGAAATATAAAGAGGATACATGCTTTTAAGGTTTGTTGGGGACAAACCGATTTGATTTTGTTTGACCTTGAATCTACATAGATGGTATCTTGTGTGTTTGTGCCTCTATTCAGCTGTAGTAGGGGTTTAATATGCTTATCAAGTTACAGTGATTTCAGTTTATACAGCAGTCCCTGATTTCCAAGTTCTTTCTCAATGCAGGTTCCAGATATTGTAGATAATGCATATGTAATAATAGAATTTGATAATGGCTCTTGTGGCAAGCTTGACCTCTGCATGTTTGCTGAAGGTAGTAGGAATGAACAGGAAATTTCTTTTGTTGGTGACATTGGGAAAGTGTAATTGATGTCTTTATTTTCTTTGTACTAGTACACATTTGCATACCCATACGCAGATATATATATGCAATTTCATGTAGCTCCGTATATATCTTATATGCTCAATCTGCAGTTTGGTGTCCTGCATGCACTGCAATAATTATTTACTAGTAGTTTTTCCAATGGTTTATGTACAGCTTTGGTATTTTTTTGCCATGTAGCTGATGGTGTTTCTAGGATGATTTAGATCTTCCCCAACAGTAAGGACAAATAAGAGTAAAAATGACGCCATGCCGCCAAATTCCATAAAATATCTTGTCATGCTGCTAGAGCATAGAGGCACATCAGATGTGGTAACCTATCAAATATGGGGCCTTTTATTACATCTTTTTCCTTTTCTAGATGAATGTTGCATCCTCCTCTTGGTGAATGTTGTCCAGACAAAAGTTCTCTCTTCCAAAAGCATTGGCTTAAATTATTAACACATGCATCTCTACACCATAGACCCAAAATAAAAGGTTGATATATTGTGCTGAAGTCTATGAGCAAGAAATGATAAAATATATTCTAAATGTCATGACCATATATATTGATATATCATATATGGATAACTGTACATTTTTCAGGTACCGAGGTCTTCATCATGGATCAAGCTACTTGGAGCACCTCAATTTCCTGTCTGCCATCAGGCGTGGTGTGAAGTGGTGAGAAAGAAAGAAAGGTAGTGACTGTATTGGAGATTTGGAGGGGGTCACCGTTTTGGGTTGTGTTTAGATTTAGGGTGAAAATTTTTGTAGTGTCACATTAGATATACGGACACACATTTAAAGTATTAAACAGTATCCGCCTGTAACCCGCGAGACAAATTTATTAAGCCTAATTAATCCGTCATTAGCAAATGTTTACTGTAACACTAAATTGTCAAATCATGGAGCAATTAGACTTAAAAGACTCGTCTCGCAATTTACACGCAATCTATGTAATTAGTTTTTTTTGTCTATATTTAATACTCCATACATGTATCCAAACATTAGATGTGACAGGGTGAAAAAACTTGCCAGCGGATCAAAGCAGGCCCTTGGTTACATTTGAAGCAAAACATGCGATGTCCAAGGTAGGAGCTAGGGGATGGAATGGAAGAGCTTGCTTTTGTATATGGCTATTTTGGATTTCTACCCTACTATTTTTTTCTAGTGTTAAAAATTAGACAAGTTTTGACACTGGCAATTCTTTGGTGTGTGGGTTGTTTGCATTGCTCGTGTTTGGAATCTTATCTTATCTTATCTTATATAATACGAATTCAATGCCAAAAATTGAAAGGATAATCATGCCACGTGGCAACACCGGTTTCGTGGAAAGAGAAGCTCGAAGAAATGATCTTGCGCGCGCGTGCACCGTCGTCCAGAAGTTTCTCCGCAAATACGATCGAGCAATTAGGCCCATGGGCATGGATCAGCAGGCCGTGCGAATTAAGCCATGGCACAAGAAAATGCTTGGTTGTTATTTTCTATAGGGATTTGACTTTACAGAGATGAACCTAGATATTATAGGCATGCAAATATCCGGTGCACGCTCATCGATACATGAACAAGCACATTCAGTAATATGTTTACTCACTACTTTGGTTGAGTTCTTTTGTTCACTTTCTCAAATTATCTCTCTCATTTTCCACACACGTTTTCAAACTGCTAAAGGTGTGGTTTTTGAAAAAAAAATCTATATGAAAGTTGTTTTAAAAACATATTAATCTTTTTTAAAAAAAGCTAAAACTTAACTAATCATACATTAATGCATACATTTTTTGCGTGCCGGAGAGGAGGGGTTCCCAGCCTTTCGTACACACAACCATATAGGCTCCCGCCGTTAGTCTTATATGAAATAACTACTGTCAAAATTTAAATTTTAGAAGCTAATTTTGATGTGATTTTTTAAGTTTTTTCATCAAAATTTATTTTTCATTAGTTTTTAAATCACTGACAATATAAATTACCCATAATTATTATAATTTTATTAATATGGCTTACGGTGTATTATCCGCATATGCCCAACCTATATGGAGGCCACAATACGTACAGCACAGGAGAATAAATAAATAGAATCGATCATATGAACATAAAACTATATATACAAGTAGCGAGAGCCTCTAGAGGGTGCTCTGACCGTGGATCCGGTGTACAAAGGTGATAAAAGGTTATGCGAGAGAATGTGCTAAGACGGTGGAGGGAGAGGAAGAGAGGACAAGACCGCCATAGCCGAAAACCCTACCGACACCGGTACGAACTAGTACCTACTTGATAAAAAAAAGTATCGAAATAGAAATGGAATCTAAGTGTCCAGCGTAGGAATGAAAAGCAAACAAAATTCATCGGTCGAAGGCATTTAGATTGCATAGGACTTCTATGCAGGAAGGAAAAAAAAAGAGCTTGAGGTGAACGGATTTTTCCTGTGAAATCAGCATAAAAAAAACTTTCCTTTAAATTTTCTACAATTGGTTTCCACGATCCAAATGATAAGAAAGGAAAAAAATTCCCGTCCACAATATTTTCTCGAAAATCGTGAAAAATTCTCTAATCCAAAGAAGCCGTTTGGCCTTGTTTGGATAGAAGAAAATATAGAGGAAAAATGAAAATATTCCAAAACCTTTTTAAAAAATTCACTGTAGCAGTGTTGGAATTGAGAAAAGGAAAAGTGCAAAAAAGGTCCCAATTCCTATGTTTTGGAGCAAAATCACAGGAAATCAAACATCCACTGAAATCTCTCTCTTTTTTTTGTTTCCTAGGAAACACAGCAATCCAGACTCGCTTGAATTATGCGTTGCCACCAGGGTTTCCCAAACGCCAGGGCTGTTACCGTGCCCTGGCGGTAAGCACGGTTACCGCGCAGTAACCATGGCAAACCATACGAAACCGTGTAAAATTTATCAAAATTTCAAATTATTTTTTAAATATATTTGAGTTTAAGGAGGTTACTGTGGTTTTCCTTTTACCGTACCATGTGGTAAGCCGTAAGCGCGGGTAACCGCGCGGTTACTGTTACGTCTTGCAAAGCTCAGGCAGCTATTGCTTCCTCTTACCAGAGGATTATAGAGGTTAGGGATTAAAAGAGGATAAACAGGATGTACTCAAATCACCCACTAAAAATTCATATGTTCCAAACATCCATCCTTTCACAATTTATGTGTTTTATACTCTGGGGGTGTTTAGATCCAGGGTGTAAAGTTTTGGCGTGTCACATCGGGTATTATATAGGGTGGCGTATGGGGTGTTCAAGCACTAATAAAAAAGCTAATTACAGTTCCATCAGTAAACTGCGAGACGTATTTATTAAGCCTAATTAATCCATCATTAGCATATGTTTACTGTAGCACCACATTGTCAAATCATGGAACAATCAGGTTTAAAAGTTTCGTCTCGCAAAGTAGTCGTAATATGTGCAATTAGTTATTTTTAGCCTATATTTAATACTTCATGTAGGTGTTCAAACGTTCGATGTGACAGGATGCAAAATTTTAGGGTGGGATCTAAACAAGCCCTCTGTATTATTCCGTTATGTATCCATATTTCTATAATTTTTTATTCCTATATGTGTTTCTTTTACGTGTTTTTCTCCGCGGAAAAGAAGAAACTTTTCCTCTCGTTGTCCCTCCATATTAAATTGATACCCATTAGACCGAATGGGCCTGGCTCACTGTATCACGGGTGGCAAAGCCACACGCCTTTTTCTAGTTACTACTGAAATGGAGTCAAATTGTGATGTATGAGATAAAGAATGTATTTATACCAAATTTAATTTGGGCATTATCAAAAGCTTAGATTAATTCCCAGCCAATCAAAAAATCAGGCTACCGGAACATTGGATTACTATTGAAGCATATGTATAGGCTGCATATCAAACCTCGAGGGACGCTGGGAGCAGAACAGGTTTTACATTACCGTCGGTAACCGCATGGTTACCGGTCTTACCATGGGAGTACGGTAATAGAAAAACCGTGGTAACCTTCTTAAATTCAAATAAATTCAAAAATAATTTGAAAATTTGATAAATTTTGCATGGTTTCGTACGGTTTTTCATGGTTACCGCATGGTAACCGTGCTTACCGCTGGGCGCAATAACTCAGCCCCGGTGGTTTGGGAAACACAGGAGCAGAATCGCTAAGACCATAACTCAGGCACCCGTGCGTGCGGACTACGCAGCTACTTCGGCTTGTTTGGACGTGGCTTGGGCCTTTATAGGCTCATAGAGGGAAGGCCTTTTCCCTTTTTTTTCCCCTATTATAAGTGGTTTTCAAATATTTTAGTTATTTTTGCATATTTTTAAATTTTAAAACTTTTAATCTGAACTTTGAAAATTTTAACCCAATCATCTACTGATAAATTTATAAACTCAAAATTCATAAACAATAACCGATTTTGAATTTACAACTTCAATTTGAAATTTTCAACTCGAAATTTAAAACTTTCAACTCAGGATTTTAGACTTTGAACTCAAATTTTCACAACTTTTATCCTCGAGTTTAATACTTTATACTAGAAATTCAACTCAAATTTCAAAACTTTCAACTCCAAAAATTGAAACTTTCAACTACTATTTTGAAACTTTCAACTTCAAAATTCAAAATGTCACTTCCAAATTTTAGAACTTTCAACTCCAAAATTTGAACTTAAAATTCTAATTTTGAAACTTTCATGTTGACTATTTATTTACTAATCTATTAGAGATCACGTGATTACATTAGAAATTGAAACGAACCACAGGTTATTCATCCAGCCATGTAGATACATACGTAGCTGACATGTGTCTAACGGAGTCCTCCAAAACATCTACTGATATTATGTAGCAGAACGTCGCTGATGGCACATCCGCGCGGCTGGATGTTGTGCCTGAGTTATATATGAAAAACAAAGTTGAGATTTAGTTAATGGCGCCAAGTTGACTTGCTATATATACGGAGCCACAGAGGGGGCATTGTCTTCTGTTAAGAGCGTAAGAGGCGCAGTACCACTCATCCTTACAAAATAGTATCGTGCAAAACATCCATCATCGCTGGCAAGACTTGCCAAATTGTCCCAAAAAGCACAGAGGTTGCATCGCTGGCACGAAGGAATTGTTACCTTGCCAAACTGACTCGTCCCAAAATTCAAGGAGTATATTGCATCATACTATTTCCTCTATCTCAAAATAGGTTAACATAGTATAAGATAAGACATATTTTAGTACTACGAACCTAGACGTATAGTTGTCCATATTCGTAGTACTCGGATATGCCACATCCCGTATAAGGTTAACTTATTTTTGGGGTGGAGGGAATAGTATTCTAGGTGACTTCAATCCTCTGCAACACCTCCAGTCCACATCATCATCATCAATCAACCTACATTGCAAAACGTTTGTCAGTTGCACAAATAATTTCCTTGTGCCTATGATGCAAATAATCCACAAATAATTTCCTTTGTGCCTATGATGTAACGGTTGATGATAACAATTATGGATAGCAGATAGTAGAGTAACGCTATACGGTAGTTTAAAGTACTTACCCGCCTGGAAGCATCAGAGAACTGTAGAGGGAAAGTTATGCTTTCTCTATACGAGTCCATCAGGTTGTGTACCTCAACCTTATAGAAAAAACAAAATTAGTTTCTATTTTTTTCCCTTTCAATACTAAAGAACCAAGTGGCTTTTTTTTTTTGCACATGTAGCTTTAAACGTACCTTGAGATCTGCTGTCAAGCGTATCCCTTGCAAATATCCCCAGCCAAGAGAAAGAAGATAGTTTTCCAACTGCTCAGTGTGTGTAAACATATATAAACCATACTATATTTATAGTAAATTGATAAATAAAGACAATGAGTTTTTATCACCTGAGGAGAAGTACAAGAATCGGTATCCTGAAAAACAATCACGTCTCCTCGTCTAATGCCAAGTGTCTCAGCAGTAGAATCAACATTCACCTATGAGGCCAACAGAGTCAAATGCTACTAGAAAAATATCTGGACAGAATAGTATTAGGCATCCTCAATGTTTAAGTTCCATAAGAGTCATAACTCATAAGATAAAACCCACAGGGCATATATCCTTTTGTCTATAGCACATACACAATGTTTATATATTCTCTTATTGACCTAAAGCTGAGGCCTACTGAGGAAAAAGTCCTATTCACCCAGGTATTCGAAGTGCATGTTGCAAAGGCACAAAATATATATTTTTTAATTTCTTATGGTCTAGTCTTAAGCTTAAGGTTGCCAATAGCAAATATTCTCTCCTCGGCTCCTCTCCCAATGCATAATAACATAAATACTTTATTCATTAAGGTCACTTTTCATGCACATTGTGGATGTCCTTATACCTGGTTCACAACAAAACCGCCGGTGACATTGTAGTCACGACGTAGTTCCTCCTGTCTGGAGACGTCCAGAAGTTCCACCGCCTCCAATTGCATGCCAAGGATGGGGCGAGCAACACGGCTGAAAATGAGTTATATTTAGTGCATCAGCTCCAAAACATAAACTATACAGCATTTTTTTTTGGCTAATCCAAATCCAAGTGCTCAAAAAGGAAAAAAAAAAAGGAAATAGTGCCTTGACATGTTGGTTTAAAAGACACATTGGTATAAGGCTGTATTGTCTGTTCCACACTACTATCAATATTTTTTCAGTATAAGAATGGGGAATTGCCTCCATACAATCAAATTTATTACATCTTGACAATATATACCGTCAAATCCTTTACCATTTATTATGAACATTAACTGGTTACAACAAAAGGATTCCATGATGGTCAGAAAACAAATAAGTAAAAGAGAGACATATGCCCCTAGCAGCCAAAGTTTGCTAGCATTCAAAATCACATAATTAATATGTATTGTGCCAGCGATCAATATAGGGCACTGAGCAGCAATGTGACAGCAGCAGTGAGTGTTGAGGCAGCAATGCATGGGGCTGGAATGGTAGTAAAATTTTGGGCATTAGGCAACAAGTGGACAGCAGTGGAACGTGATGGAGTTTTGCAACTGAAGCCAATTTATGGCTCGACATTTAGCAAAATGGGGATTACGGTTACTTTTGTGACAGTCTTGCACGCAAAGAAAAAAAAATGTAGTAAAGAGGAGTAGAAATCATGAAGATTGATGGCAGTGGTATAAGATTGGTGTTTCGGCAAGCATAAAAGAACACAAGATAAATAGGATGTTGGAACAGATTGGCCAGTGTAGGGACAATTTTCTCTAATAATAAGATGCATAAATTATGGTATAGTAGTATTGTACTGGGTCACTGCTACATTTTGTATGCTTTTTTTTTGTACTAGATTTGCCTTCCTAAATGCAACTAATCCCATATTTGAACATATGACATTATATTACAGAATCTAAGGATAGGCCCAACTTGAATGATCTAACAAACAAAGGGTAACATTAAAAAAATGCCAGACAGCTTTGCTATCCACCTATTGATGATGGTGTCACCCCCAACTTCATAACTTGTGCTCACCCTTTTAAATTCAATAAAACATTAAATACAACAATAAATATTTAAACAGATAAATGGCAAATAAAATAGTCTCAAATAAACTTTTGTGAACAAGACAGAAGATACTCGACAACTCTGCTATAACTTGATTTTTACTTTTGCCACTGCTGTTCACAGTGCATTTTTTCGCCACTCCATCTTCATTCACTAAAATGTATTGGAATGGAACCATGTTAATATGATCGTGTTCACTGATTCAATTTTTGTAGTTCTCAGCACATGTTAAAATCACTAACCCAAAGCATGGTTCTGTCCAACCGTGATGGTGATATACTCTACCTAAGTCCATAACCATCCCCATACCTCAACATTCATGTATGGCACAAAATTGCAGTGACCAATGAGCAAGCAGGATCACGTTCAAACGGTTATCATGAGGTCTCACCCAGTGTTCTTAAGGCAGAAAGGAGACGCAAGGCAAGCAACCACCACCTTACCGCCAAGGCGAACAAGGCGTCAGGCAACGTGACGCCATATAAAGCTGTGTAAACTAAAAATAATGCTTCAGCCGGTAGAGAGAGAGCGGGTCGAGGGAGGGAGGAGGAGGCTGATAGGAGCACCAGAGAGAGAGAGAGAGAAGACCAGCAGGGGGGGAGAGGGGAGATGAAGAGGACTACAGCTGAGAGAGAGAGACCATTGCAGAGCCTCGTTGTGGATTGGTAGAAGAATCCCTAATAATCTCACTATGGGCTGACTGGTCCTTATGGGCTAGTATTCTCCTAAAGCTCTCTCGGCCATTGGATTTCTGTTTCATCTCATGGAGCCGTTCATCACTACTTTACCTCCCCTGCCCTAATTCCTCTCATCCTTTCCTCCCGCGTACCATCCCTGCCGCTGCCGCCCACGCACATGAGCTTCACTGGCTTCTCCACCTCCTCCTGCAGGCAATCCCTTTCCTGCTGCCAATATGTGGCCCAGATCACCTCCATGCCGGCCTGGATCAACTCTGCTCTTCATCATCGCTCCGTTTTTGTGTTGTGAAGCACCACCTTGTCATTGCTTGACCCCTTTTGGACATAAGGCTAAGTGACCCGACGCTTTGCCTCCCTGTGGTGCTCAGACGCCAAGGCAATGCGTCTTACCAACCATGATCTCACCAGGGATGCTATAAACACCACAGAAAACTTTGTAGCACTTAAGAAAGTGCAAAATAGTGGACAGGATATTGACAATGGTAAAAGGTGAAAATGCATCACTAACAATAATAACTGTCTACAAAATCTATATAAAAATTTTGTGCAGATGACAATAAGAACAAAAAGGGAAGACAAACCTAAACTGAAGCCACATATCAATGCAAGTTCTGATCGTACTGACAGGGATAACAACTGGACTCGGGTTGTTAACAAGTGCAATTGCAACGAAATTACCATCATGGTCAATCACTGGCCACCCTTCAATAAATAGATACCATGAAATTAAATCAAGAAAACAGAGCGAATTAGAAGCAGAAGATTATAATGCATCAGTACCTGAGGAATATCACAACTGAGGAACATGCAGTGATTGTTCCATAACATAGGATAATAAAGCCATGAGATCTTTCCATACCTCACCATTAATGACATGCTCTCATCTCTGGCCAATACAAATACATCCATACCATAGTTTGTGCTCGAACCAAAAGATAGGACCTGCAACTGAAAGTCTCCAAGGATCTCCAAAAGTGCAACACCATAGTGAACATTAAAGTGTAACAGTCTTCCTTCTGTGACAACCTTATTTGGCAAATGAACAGATAGCTGAAAAAAATGATATTAGATGAGATAAGGTTAACTTGTAAAAAAGGAACAATGGGTGAAAAGTAAATCATAAAAAATAGTATAAATATGCACACAAGCCTTCTCGTGTACACATGCACACCAACTAAAAGATATCACCAAAAATTCTAGAAAATTTTGTACATGTACTTTTAGTAGTATTGTCTACATGTAAAGTCTCATCTTCAAATTCATTATATACATAGGGAGCAACAAAAGAGACAAAATTATGATAGATTTATACTCTTAAAACTGTCAGAATTTTTATCTTTTTTGTTACGGCTAAAACATAATGATTTTGAGGTTAATACTTTACGCATAAGCATAATGCTATTGGAAGTACATGTGCATCTCTAGAATAGGCAAAACCAAGCACATAATAAGATGTTAAAACAGTGAGTAGCTAGTTAAGATTGTACGAGCCTCGAGCCTTCAACCCTTGATTTGTTTTGCAATCATGTTCATGCAACATATTGATCTATGATTATGAGTAGCCAATTAAGTGAAACATGCTTGCATTTGTAAATATGATCTTGATTTTCTTTAGATCGATGCAACACAATTACACAAAAAGGGCATTTTAGAGTATGCTTTTATTTTCTTGAAATTCAAGGTTTTGAGTAGAGGTCTAGAGTACCTGATGATCGATTTTAATTTTATGGTAGTGATTAGGACATGCTGAACTTGTAGTAGCAGATGTGTCGGGGGATTTTATATACCAGTTTTTTTTAGGTCCAGAGCATCAGTACATTTAGGAAAAATATATGGGGGGGATTTCATATACCTTTTTTTTTTCTCTCACTGCATAAAGAGTGTAAATGCAATGCTATTTTCAGAGTGGTATACTAATCTTGTAGTAGCATTGTAGATAGCAATGGTCCATCACTCTAATATATATCTCACATCCATGGCAATTCTTGAGTGAATGCAAATTAAGTGATGATCTTGCCATTCAATTTTGTATCTCACATCCATCAAAGAGCTGAATGCAACAATTCCACAAAAAATAAAAGGTATTAACATAAGGGAAGAAGTGGATGGCCACCAATTCACCCGTGGACCTGATTACTCTAATTGTAAATTCTATTAACACGGCAATCTGCAGGTCTGGAAAAGAAAGGGAATCCCACAATTATTTCAGTTGTATCCTCATTCTCAATTTCTGTTGCATCCTCTTTGATAACATTATTATGGTTAAATTTGCAGACTGGAAAGCTGAAGCCTAGCCATTTATTCATAGTTCTGATTTTCCTTCTTTACATAACATGGCAAGTGCTTACCAAGCAATCTAGATTTCTCTACATCTCCTAACATATTAAAAAGGGGCAATTGCTCATTTGACCCTATTGTGAAGCCTAACTACCAATTTGACCCTGCTTTTTAAGTTTGCTTATTTGCCCCTGTTTTTCAAAATTGAAGATTAAGGCTGACCCTATTCCGTAAAGACATGGTAACGGTGTTAACTCAGGAGCAAGTTATCCCTTTTGCCCTTGCTCATTTGACCTTATTATATCAAAAAAATTATTCATACCTTCTTACATATTTGTAACGAATTTGGTATAGTTTTCACAGATTTGAGATAAGTTTGAAAGATTTGGCTTTCAATTTGACATTATTATGGCAGATATCTTACAAAATTTTCACAGCACATTGCCCTATTTCGTTGATCCCAAATTGCATATAATGAAGAAAAACACAAGTATCAAAAATACCACTAGTTCTTTATCGTTCATGAAGCGTGATGTTTGTGTTGTTTTTGCTGCTATGCATGGTGTTCATTCAAAACCAAAATTGCAGGAAGCATGTGGGACCCACCTGCAACAGGTAGGAAGCCAATGCCGCTGCTGCCGTGCCTTTCGACGCTCTCACTGCCGTCGCAGTCCTCCTTGGCGTCATCCGGGCCCTCGACTCGCGCGACGACGGGGCCGTGGCAGACAGGGCAGATGGGCGCGCGTGAACAGCCACCGGTCGACGCACTCCCTGTGGAACCCGTGCCCGCACGACAGCAGCACCCGCACCTCGTCACCAGCGCCGTACTCCGCCAAGCACACCGTGCACTCACCGCGCTCCTCATCCATCGACGGCGTCTCCTCGTTGGCGCCAACGCGGGGCATCTGGACCACGTGAACCGGGCTCCCGTCGAGCGCGCGCTTGGTCTCCTCGGACGGCTCGGGCCGCATCGACGACGACGACTCTAGCACGCCGTCTCACCGCCACCACCGCCCGCCATCACAAGCGTAGAGGCCGATGAGCACGGTCGCCCCCTTCAAGCGCAGCCACCCCCTTCAAGCGTCGCCGCCGCCGCTCACTCGCTCTGAGCGCTGCCATCGCCGCCTCCGCTCGCTCTGAGTGGCGCTGCCGCCGCTCCCTCTACCTCGGCCTGCGGCAGCTCCCTCTGCACAGCCACCCCCTTCGAGCGTCACCGCTACCGCCACCATCGCTCCTTCTGCTCCCTCCATGGAAAGCCTTGCGCCAAATGAAGTTGGGGATAAGGTTTGTGTAAACAGGGTTATTTTGGCCAATTCGCATGGTCAAATTTCTTTTTTTTTCTAAATGGAACCTTAACGGTGAAGTGGACTTGAAAACTTGAAAAGCGAGGTCAAATTGGTAGCTAAGACTTCACAATAGGGTCAAACGGGCAATTGTCCCTATTAATAATTCTATATGGTTGTCCTGCTGTTCAACATACGCATATTTACCTATTCTCATCTTAAACGAGTAGGGTATGCTTTATAGATTTCTTCACCAAATTTAAGGTAAAGAAGGTAGATACAGTTCTGTCGATTTGGTTCCATGCAGTCACTGTATATGCATATAGTTGCTTCGTGTTCCTCACTGATATTCTTGCTCCTGTTGCCTACTTAATGTTTACATTGTATCCGGTTGGCTACTAAATGATTACATTGTATACCTAAACCAATCGAATTTGTAGCCCATAATGCACCTTTGTAGATTTCTGCTTGCTTCTGGCCACAACAGACTCTTATAGCATTTCTAATGGAATCTGGCAGTTGCAATCTTTGTTTCTACATGATCTGCTTTCCATGCATCCAACATAAGTAGGCTCATGCAGCGAATGCCATCCTACGAACCTCCAGGTTAGTGCCGTATTCTGTTGTGCACTATGTACAAGATGTAACTTTGCTGTGGTGGTTGAATTACTCCAGTTCCCCGATGATGATGTTAGTGATCAGGTTAACCCAGTGCAGTCGATGGTGACTTACTGACTTCCCTGTTGGTTGTCACTACTGCAGTACTCTTTTACTACATTTCATGCATGCAGCACTAACAATATTGTTTACATGAAACTTTTAGATTAGTTTTTTTCCCTCATCAATAACACATGTTATATACTAATACTTATATTCCTTTCTTGGTGGTTCATTTTGTACTAATTTATCCTTCCAATTATATTCCATAGACACACCACAACCATTTGCAATTCAGCTAATTTGCTTCCCACCTCCCTGTATAGGAGTATGCATATCAATTTGCAGGTATTAACTTTTTGCCGCTTGTGAAATCCAGTTTAAAAGGTTGAGATTTATTCCACATGCTTTGTACTCTGGAATGATTTATTTTATTTATGAACAAATTATCCTGATCCCTGCAGCTCCATGGAAGATAAAACATAGGAAATCTGAGAAGAACATATTGTATATTCATATCCTCTTCTAGCATGTATGATGATCATTTTTTTTCTAGCTTACTAACTGTGTTGAATAGTATAGGGATGCCTCGGGGGCCAGTATACATAGGTTACATGGATTGGATCTTAAGTAAACTCAGAGAGATAGAGATGGAAACTAATCCTATCCTACCATAGCAAACCGGATACAATACGATCCTATCCATATACTCTAACAAACTGACATCTACAACTCCTACAAAAACACAATGTAATACAAGTTGCATGTGTACGATTCCAAATCCCAACTAGGCTAGCCTCAGGTTTGCTTTGTGTTGTTATAATTAAAATTCTAATGCCACTATGTTCTGAACCAATCTTGCAATTGCTCCATTCCAGATTTAATTGAAGAATATGGTGACAATTGGAAAGGATTTGTGAGGGTGAGTTGGGTCGTTTAAAGCACCTTCTGAGATGATCAACTATAGCAATTTAAGATTTATAAAAAGGGAGCAATTTACAGAAGTGAGTTATATACCATGAGTGTTGGGTCATGCAGTTCACCCTCAAAGTCACAAACAAGAGAAGCAGCTGTCAGGATCTTGGCACACTTGTTGACCCCATCCAAACCAACAACAATGCCAGTGCATTGAGAAACCAGTTCCCCATCTGCGCAAGTCATCCAATGGCATTTATCAATAGCTACGAGGAAGCGTGCATATAAATATTATAAAGCTTAGATAATTTTACCAGGCTTTTTAGATTTAACACCAACAACGGAGCAAGCCACTCGCCCCACCATAGCTTTGTCTTCTGAGCTAACCACGGCATCAGCAGTACGGGGATCCTTAGGCTCGCCCCTGAGAGTCGGGATATCCTTACGATGTGCTAACGAGGGGAAAAAAAGGAAGATCAGTGACCATCATTGATCAATCAGGGTTTGTGAATTAAGGAAGAACAGTGACCATCATTATCAAGCAAAGCAGCGGTGTGAAGTACTATAAAACAAAAGGTAGAAAGAAAGAAAGAAAGAAAAAGAAAGGATTGGGCGAGTGAGAACCTTGTTTTTCGAGCTTGCTGATCCTGCTGCACTCTGTCATCCAGTTTCCAACAGCACACATGTATTTATTGCTAAGAGTATGTTGGCCAGGCTGTAAGCTTGGGTAATCCGGGTAGCGAAGAGGAACCGGCCGGGAGGCCAAGCTTGTACCGGCGGCGGCGGTCGTTCCCCTCTCTTTTGTTCTGCTGGCCTTCTGAGGTGTGGTCTTTCTCGACTTCTTCAAAACCGAACCTGACGACGGAGACACAACCACTATCCTCTTGCTCTTCCTCGGAGTCGAGCACGCCGGCACTTCAGGCTCTGCCGTGCCCCTGCCCCCGCCCCAGCCGCCGCCGCGTCCTCCTCCTCCTCCTCCTTGGCCGCCACCGACCCCGCCTCCTCCACCGCCGCCTTGAACGCCAACGCCGCCAGCACAGTCAGACACTGTACTATCCAACCGCATGATCATCCTTCTAGTTCTAGATCGAGTCCATGTTCCGCTCGCCACCGGAGATTCTCCGGTGGCCGCATCCGTCGACGAACAGATCTTTCTGCGTGGCGCCGACCTCGGTTTTTTGGGTGGCATCGCCGCCTCTCGTGGCTAGAGCTGCGGCGGAGATGTGGTTGCTAGGGTTTGCTTTTCCATTTTTAGATTACAAAGACGAGGGATTTGTTGGTGCTCACACCGCTGGGTCGCTCGGGAAGGTTCCAGAAGGCCTACCACGCACGGCCCGGCCCACGCGCGCTTGAACGCTACCAGATTACTGGGCCCATATAGCCATACTAGCTAGGAATAAGGTTACCGGAGGTCCCTCAACTTAACAGCGAGATTTTTTTAGTCCCTTAACTACAAAATCAGAAATATGTACACCTAAACTCCTTTAAACCGTTCACCAGAGGTCCCTCAGCAGTATTTTTGATCGGTTTTGTTGACGTGACATCCTAGTCAGAAAAAAAATTAAAAAATTACGTGAGTTCCTCCGTCGTTGTACCCTGTGCGAGAATCTAGGCTTCTAGTTGGTTTTACCCCCTCGCTATGCGACTTTTTCCTTTTTAAGACTCCTTTCTCTCTAAACTAGGTAATTAATTACATAATTTCTTGGAGTTTGCTCTAAGATTGCTTTAGTATCGGTTAAAGATCCCAGTTCAAACTTTTATCTGTTTGTTTACACGGTACTAAAATAACATTTTTTGTTAGATAGGCTTGATAGACAACCCGAGAATATGCTGGGATTTTAGTTCGGTTGGGTAAACCCCCAAGCCGATAATATTATTTTTGTCCGTTACCTCAGGTTTAGTTAAAAAAATATTATTAATTTTTTTCCAATTGATGTGTGTATTAATAGATTATGACTGAGGTGGAGAGTGAGAAATATCTTGGTTTTAAATTCACTTATTTTTATTCTACTTGGTTGCTATTTAGTACCGGTTTTTTTAACCGGTCACGTATGTTATAACTTTATAGGGTTTCTAATGTACTCCTCCGTATTTTATATATGACGCCGTTGACTTATTTAATCAAGTTTGACCATCGTTTATTCAATTTTTTGTGTAAATATAATATTTATGATCTGCTTAAAGAAATTGATGATAAATAGTCACGATATAAATCCCTATAACATAATTATAGGAGGAGTTAAAAGGAGTTTTGTGACTGATTGCAACAGAGTATGACAGTAAAAGACAAACGATTCAGCCTATCGGACGTGACGTCGTGTTTAACACTTATAGTGTTATAGAGGGTGTCAAACAGGCCTCTGGTACAAAAATTCGACTGATGTCGGGACTGAGCAAAGCAAAAGTTAATAACTATGCTATATAGAAAAATTGAACAACAAGCACAGAATGATTGCGGCCGGACTTGCAAGATTCAAGAGACGAACAAGGATCGAGCCGTCTACAAGCATTGGATTTCGCTTTGATCACAAGACATGCTAGAAAAAAGTAAAACGTACACCTGGCGTCTTAAATTATCCG
The DNA here is from genome assembly GCA_009805545.1 of Oryza longistaminata. Lineage (NCBI taxonomy): Eukaryota > Viridiplantae > Streptophyta > Magnoliopsida > Poales > Poaceae > Oryza > Oryza longistaminata. Next base: position 2,480,436 of record CM020182.1, read on the forward strand.
ATGTCTTCCTTAGGCCATGAACTAGTCGTCATTTGTTTACCTCTCTCTTTTCTTGAGTTGAATCTTCAAAACTCACGTATTATGGTTAATTGCCAGAAACCACGCATTTGACATTGCCTAGCGCAATTTCTGGTAGCGTAGTTTCCAAACCACACTATACGATGGATTCACGTAGATACGTGGCGTTACCCCAGTGGCCCGGGCCAGGTTTCAAGTTGGGG
>CM020182.1:2480681-2493276 GCA_009805545.1 Oryza longistaminata
ACCCACGTGTCAGCTGCGTATTTTTTTCTTCTCTTTTCTTCTTCTCCTCTTTTCTCTCTCTCTTCAGCGAGCGCGGCAGCCACAGGCGGAGCGGCGTGACGGGGTTCTCCTCCGTGGAGACGGCGAGCACGGCGCGCGGCGGACGACAGATTCCCGGACCCGGACGCAGCAGGTTGCCGACTCTGACGCGGCAAGCGGCGGGCGAGCGCGGCTGGAGCAGGCGGAGCGGCGTCAGTAGGCGAGCGCGGTTGCGGGTGGCGGCGAGTGGCGGGCGAGCGTCAGCAGGCGGCGGCGCGTGCCGGAGCAGGCGGAGGGGTGGCGTCGGCGGCTACAGGCGGCGGGAAAGCGGCAGTCTGGGCTCGGGGACACGAGGAGAAGGAAGCGCGAGCACCGGGGCCCAAGGCGCGTGGGGAGCTGGTCGCGCAGCGCGGGACTCGTCGGGGCCGAAGAGGACCTGCGGTGCACGAGCTCGTCGCCTGGACGGAGCTTGTCGCTGGCCTCGTTGGACGCCGGTCGTACTCGGGTGGTCGTACGCCGGACGTGGCGGGTGGCGCGCGTCGAGGGGCTCGCTTGCCCACACCTTGCGCGAGCTCGCAACGGCCTGCAAGCCGCCACCCACAGCCTCGTCACCTACATGCATGGATCATGAAGCATGAACACGTAGTCGCGTACAAATGGTGCAAAATTTGCAAAGTTTATTCAAGTTTTATGACGACGTACTTACCTGCACGTAGAGTAGTGGTCGGTCGGTGACGACGGCGGAATTGCCTCTCGGTAGGGTCAGGAGGTTCGCCGGCGCAAGGGATCGGCGGGCACAGCGAGTCACCGAACTCCTCCAGCGAGACGTCGGCGTCGGCCTCGACGAACGAGACGAACGCGGAGGAGGCCAATGAGGAAGTCCACCGCGTCCTTGCACGCCTCCGCGTACAGCACGCGACGCGAGCGCCGGCGCCAGCGTCGTGTCGTTCACCGCGGCGCCATGCCGGTCTGGTCGTGTCGTTCGCCGTCTGCAAGCACGTAGTGCTCCTAGCTATCAATAATTATGTCCACATTTTTATTGACGGGAGCGATCAAGGAGAAGCTGGCGGTGAGCCTGGCGGCGACGCAGGCGCACAGCAGCATACCTGGGCGGCGGCGAGGAGCGCGCGGTGGAGAATGCGGCGTCGGTGTAGCAGCCGCTGCTCCGGCTGAACATGCTGGCTCCGGGTCCGGGAACCTGCCGTCGCCGCCACGGCCGTGCTCGTCGCCTCCACGGAGGAGAACCCCGTCACGCCGCTCCGCGGTCCGCTTGTGGCTGCCGCGCTCGCTGAAGAGAGAAGAGAAGGAGAAGAAAAGAGAAGAAAAAATGTGCAGCTGACATGTGGGCCCACGTAATTTTTTAAAAAAATTTGCTGACTAGGATGCCACGTTAGCAAAACCGGGCAAAAATACTGCCGGGGCCTCCGGTGAACTTTTGAGAGAGTTTAGGGGTACACATGTCTGGTTTTGTAGTTAAGGACTCAAAAAAATCTCGGTGTTAGTTGAGGACCTCCGTGACCTTATTCCTACTAGTAGGAGTAACTTCACATGACTCCCTCACTACATAGTGACCAAATCTGATTCGTATCCTTGAACCGCAATACCCATCTTATTCCCGTCTAAGCGCTGAGCCGTTGCCCGTCCCTGCCCCTCGCGGCCGCGGGCCACCCAACCGACCAGACCGCCTTAGCTTGGCGGAGTGTCGGGCGCCGCCCGCTGCGGCAATGGCCTCCCTCTCCGCGGTAGCACAGTCCAGCTCCCGCCGCCGATTGCCGTCTCGCCGCGCCGCCACCTAGGGTTTGCAAATGGGGAGTGGCGCGAGGGAGCCGAGCCAAGGAGGGATGGGTCACGGAGGGAGAGCGAGAGGGGGCTGTCTGGAAGAGTGGTGGCTAAGTGGGTCAACTGATGTTTGATGGGTCATGACGGAGTGGGTCGGGTTGGTTGGAGGCATCGCAAGAGACCAGTTAGGCTGTGTTTGGATCAAAAAGTTGAGGATTTAGATGTACAAATATGTGTACATGTGTTATATTAGAAGTATACTTGTTTTTTGATAAAAAAATATTGGGTATTCCCGGGAATACCCGGGAATCATGGTGGCTCCGCCACTGTTCTTACTAGTACTAGTACTACGTACTTTAGCTACAACTTTCACAAGATAGCTAATAAGATAGATAGATTCTTCTCACTTGCTCTTGTGAAAGGGAGAAACTGAAGGCATGCATCAAGCATGTACATATATACGTTCAGATTGATCCATACAAATACAATAGTACAGCTAGCTAGCATGCATGTATATATGTACAGATCGATCAATATAATATAATTAATGCGTATATATGGCGATCGAGACTGCAGACAGGCATGCAGAGATCCAGCTAGCTTGTATCCATGCATCTTAATTATTTTGACTCAATGAGCAGCAGTGACAGGTTTTGACTATGGAGACGACGAGAGAGTGACTGTGGGACTAGTGGTGCACTGCACGTACATGCGGTGCGGACAATAATATATATCAACTCACGTCGAGTCAAAGGCTCAAAGCTAGCTGAGATGCTCCGATCTAGATCGATCGATCGATCTCATGAAAATATGCCAACATGCATGTTCATCCGCCGTATCAACACATATATATATGGAAAATGTTTCTCTCTCTCTCTCTCGACGTCGTATCATCTTAGTATTCGTTAAAATATTTAAGAAATATCAATAAAATAGATTAATATGTGATATACTATTACTCAACAAACATACAATGAATTTAAACTCGTATGTTTATAGAATGATATATCGCATATTAATTTATATTTTCTTTATAAAGATGATACGTAAAATACCAAGAGATGTCTCTGGAGACATGCAAATCTGCTATCTCTGTATCGATCGTGCATATTGATCGACGACGACGACGACTGTGATGTGCACTAGCTCTAGTGTACTGTACATCACATCGGTGTATATATCCGGACGGACCATCGTCCTCCTGTCCACTGCCACGCGCGCTACTGTTCTGTGCCGCCTGCCTTCCCACTACTTGTGTATGAATCCATCGATGCATGATACTCCTATATAGGAGAAAAAAGCTACTTATCCTGCAGTACGTTTATTGGATCGACATATATATATATATATATGTAGGGGAGAGATGATTGATTCCTTTTCTTTAACATAACATGTGACAGTGCTTACAAGCAATCTACGATTTCTCATATACATCTCCTAACATATTAAATAAGGGGCAAGATTGCTCATTTGACCACATTGTGCAGCCTACTACGCATTTGAACCCTGCTTCTTTAAGTTTGCTTATTTGCCCTGTTTTTTTCAAAATTGCAAGATTAAGGCTGACCTATTCCGTAAAGACATGGTAAACGGTTGTTAACTCAGGACGCAAAGTTATCCCTTTGCCTTGCTCATTTGACCTTATTATATCAAAAAAAATTTATTCATACCTTCTTTACATTATTGTAACGAATTTTGGTATAGTTTTTCACAGATTTGAGATAAGTTTGAAAGATTTGGCTTTCAATTTGACATTATTATGGCAGATATCTTACAAAATTTTCAACAGCATATTGCCCCTATTTTGTCTTGATCCCAAATTGGCATATAATGAAGAAAAACACAAGTTATCAAAAATACCACTAGTTCTTTATCGTTCATGAAGCGTGATGTTGTGTGTTGTTTTTTGCTGCTCATGCATGGTGTTCATTCAAAACCAAAATTGCAGGAAGCATGTGGGACCGCACCTGCAAACAGGTAGGAAGCCAATGCCGCTTGCTGCCGGTGCCTTTCGACGCTCTCACTGCCGTCGCAGTCCTCCTCGGCGTCATCCGGGCCCTCGACTCGCGCGAGCGACGGGGCCGTGGCAGACAGGGCAGATGGGCGCGCGTGAACAGCCACCGGTCGACGCACTCCTGTGGACCCGTGCCCGCACGACACGCAGCACCCCGCACCTCGTCACCAGGCGCCGTACTCCGCCAAGCACACCGTGCACTCACCCCGCTCCTCATCACATAGTCTCCTCGGTCGGCGCCAGCGACGGGGCATCTGGACCACGTGAACCGGGCTCACCGTCGAGCGCGCGCGCTTGGTCTCCTCGGACGGCTCGGGCCGCCATCGACGACGACTCTACACGCCGTCTCAGCCGCCACCGCCGGCCCGCCATCACAAGCGTAGAAGGCGATGAGCACGGTCGCACCCCTTCAAGCGCAGCCACCCCTTCAACGCGTCGCCGCCGGGCCGCTCACAATGTCGCTTCCGAGCGCTGCCATATGCCGTCACTGGCCGTCTGCCTCTGAGTGGGCGCTGCCGCGCCGCTCTACCTCGGCCTGCGGCAGCTCCCTCTGCACAGCCACCCCTTCGAGCGTCACCGCTACCGTGCCGCAGCACCATCGTCCTTCTGCTCCCTCATGGAAAGCCTTGCGCCAAATGAAGTTGGGGATAAGGTTTGTGTAAACAGGGTTATTTTGGCCAATTCGCATGGTCAAATTTCTTTTTTTTTTCTAAATGGAACCTTACGGTAGAGTGGACTTGAAAACTTGAAAAGCGAGGTCAAATTGGTAGCTAAGACTCTCACATGAGGGTCAAACGGGCAATTGTCCCTATTAATAATTCTATATGGTTGTCCTGCTGTTCACATACGCATATTTAACTATTCTCATCTTTAACGAGTAGGGGTATGCTTTATAGATTTCTTACCAAATTTTAAGGTAAGAGAAGGTAGACTACAGTTCTGTCGATTTGGTTCATGCAGTCACTGTATATGCATATAGTTGCTTCGTGTTCCTCACTGATATTCTTGCTCCTGTTGCTACTTAATGTTTACATTGTATCCGGTTGGCTACTAAATGATTACATTGTATACCTAAACAATCGAATTTGTAGCCCATAATGCACCTTTGTAGATTTCTGCTTGCTTCTGGGCCAGCAACTGCATTGGAAATGCTTGTGTTTTCTACAATGATCTGCTTTCCATGCTTCGCCACATATAGATAGGCTCATGCAGCGAATGGCCATCCCTACGAACCTCCAGGTTAGTGCGTTATTCCTGTTGTGCACTATGTACAAGATGTAACCTTTGCTGTGGGTGGGTTGAATTACTCCAGTTCCCCGATGATGATGTTAGTGATCAGGGTTAACCCAGTGGCAGTGACGATGGTGAACTTCGACTGGACTGCCCTGTTGGTTGTCACTACTGCAGTACTCTTTTTACTACATTTCATGCATGCAGCACTAACAATATTGTTTTACATGAAAACTTTTAGAGTTAGTTTTTTTCCCTTCATCAATAACACATGTTATTACTAATACTTATATTCCTTTCTTGGTGGTTCATTTTGTACTAATTTATCCTTCCAATTATATTCCATAGACACACACAACCATTTTGCAATCTCAGCTATTTGCTTCTCACCATCCCCTGTATACGGAGTAATGCAATAATCAATTTGCAGGTATTAACTTTTTGCTCTGCTGCTGTGAACATCCAGTTAAAAAGGTTGAGATTTATCCACAATGCTTTGTACTCTGGAATGATTTATTTTATTTATGAACAAATTATCCTGATCCCTGCAGCTCATGGTAAGATAAAACTAGGAAATCTGGAAGAAACATATTGTATATTCATATCCTCTTCTAGCATGTATGATGATCATTTTTTTTCTAGCTTACTAACTGTGTTGAATAGTAATGGGATGCTTGGGGGCCGTCATATCATAGGTTACATGGATTCTGGATCTTAAGTAAACTCAGAGAGATAGAGATGGAACTAATCCTATCCTACCATAGCAGAAACCGGATAACAATACGATCCTATCCATATACTCTAACAAACTGACATCTAACAACTCCTACAAAACACACATGTAATACAAGTTTGCATGTGTACGATTCCAAATCACTAGGCTAGCCCGCGTTTGCTTTTGTGTTTTATAATTAAATTCTAAATGCACTTCGTAGGTTCTGAACCAATCTTGCAATTGTTCCATTGCGCAGATTAATTGAAGAATATTGGTGACAATTGGAAAGGATTTTGCTGAGGGTCGATTGGGTCGTTTAAAGGCACCTTCGACATGATCAACTATAGCAATTTATAATTTATAAAAAGGGAGCAATATTTACAGAAGTGAGTTTTTATATCACATGAGTGGTTGGGTCATGCAGTTCACCCTCAAAGTCACAAACAAGAGAAGCAGCTGTCAAGCATCTTGGCAGACACTCGTGTTGACCCATCCAAACACAACAATAGCCAGTGCATTGAGAAACCAGTTCCCCATCTGCGCAAGTCATCCAATGGCATTTATCAATAGCTAGGGAAGCGTGCATATAAATATTATAAAGCTTAGATAATTTTACCAGGCTTTTTAGATTTAACACCAACAACGGAGCAAGCCACTCGCCCCACCATAGCTTTGTCTTCGGCTAGAGGCTATCAGACTCAGGCGATCAAGCAGAGCGGGCTATACCGCTCAGGCCTGAAAGCGTACACTTACGAGCGCGCTAGAGGACAGAAGATGATGCATGCTTATAATTGCTAAAAGAGACAAATCATCGTAGATCAGGTGTTAGACAGTATATACCGGTATGACAAGGGTGATGGATTGGCGAAGTCAGTGTGTTTGTGAATTAGAGGGAAGTCACAGTGGATGCCCAGTCATTATTCAAGGCAAAGCAGCGGTGATGGATCTATAAATCAAATAGGTGAATGCATAAGACAGTAATAGAAGGATTGGGCCGAGTGCATGATACCATTGTTTTTCGAGCTGCTGATGCCTGCTGCACTCTGTCATCCCAGTTTCCAACAGCACACTGTATTTATTGCTAAGAGTAGATGGTGGCCAGGCTGTAAGCTTGGTAATCCGGGTAGCGAAGAGGAACGCGGCGGGAGGCCAAGCTTGTACCGGCGGCGGCGGTCGTTCCCCTCTCTTTTGTTCTGCTGGCTTCTGAGGTGTGGTCTTTCTCGACTTCTTCCAAACCGAACCTGACGACGGAGACACAACCACCTATCCTCTTGCTCTTCCTCGGAGTCGAGCACGCCGGCACTTCAGGCTCTGCGTGACCCTGCCACCCGCCCCAGCCGCCGCCGCGTCTCCTCCTCCCCTCCTTGCGCCACGACCCGCGCCGCCTCCACCGCCGCTTGAACGCCAATCGCCGAGCACGAGTCAGACACTGTACTATCCAACCGCATGATCCTCCTTCTAGTTTCTACGATCGAGTCCATGTTCCGCTCGCCACCGGAGATTCTCCGGTGGCCGCAATCCGTCGACGAACAGATCTTTCTGGCGTGGCGCCGAGACCCGGTTTTTTGGGGTGGCAATCGCGCCTCTTCGTGCTAGAGCTGCGGCGGAGATGTGGTTTGCTAGGGTTTTGCTTTTTCCATTTTTTAGATTACAAAGACGAGGGATTTGTTGGTGCTCCACGCCGCTGGGTCGCTCGGGAAGGTTCCAGAAGGCTACCACGCAACGGCCCGGCCCACGCGCGCTTGAACGCTACCAGATTACTGGGCCATATAGCCATACTAGCTAGGAGTAAGGTTACCGGAGGTCCGCTCAACTTAACAGCGAGATTTTTTTAGGTCCTTCACTGGCAAAATCAGAAATATGTACACCTAAACTCCTTTAAACCGTTCACCAGAGGTCCCTCAGCAGTATTTTTTGCATCGTTTTTGTTGACCGTGACATCCTAGTCAGAGATGACATTAGTTTTCATATGATATAGATATTAGTTACATTTAAAACGGGAAGAAATCGCAAGAAGAGAGACGATGTTTCAACTCGCGAACAGATATTGTTTAGGTCATCGGAAGCCAACGAGTGGCATTGGCGGAGAGACATAGTTGAAGTAGACGGTTATATTAGAATATACCGTGGAAACGGATATTATCAGTCTGTTAAGATTTTTCAGGACGCATGCTAGGGGAGACAGAGAAGAGTTGTTGATCAGAGCAATACAGTAAAAGTCGATATAGAGTAGGGTCCTACGCATCAACACCATTGAGTAAAGAAGGTAAGTCCTAACTGATAGAGTATTATGTCATGAAATAAAAAACTAATTTTGAAATCTGAAAAATGGTAATCAAATAAAAATAGATGTCTCTGCTATAGGTTTACGGCCTATGACAATGTACGAGTATAGGATCATATAAAGTGTGACGAAATACACGAACACAAGCGCGGAGCATGATGAGAAGCCAGTATGCGAGCATCCAAGTTACATATGGTATGGTGAACGTATGCGTAGTTGGCCAAATCATTAGATTGTTAATATGATGTTTAGAAAGAGCACAATTTTAGCGCACCTTGAAGTAATAACAAGATCGGTTGATCATAATTACTAATAAAGACATAATAAATTCGGAAAGTAAAATGACAATATTTTACCCGCAGCAGTTGAGCAAGCACTAAATAAAAAACAGAGAGACTTCATGATCATCCTGAGGTCAAAAGATCGCCTCCGACATACCAGAGAGAAATAGAGTCAGGGTGAATAGCACAAGATAGCCATTTTAGATAGACGTGAGAGTTAAGGAGAGAAGCTATACCGGGATGGATGTGCATATAGACAGAATGTGGCATATATATGGAATTTACAGGAATGCAGGAAATTATACAAAAGATTAAAAAATGCATACAATTTATAATAAATTAAAACTATGATGAGTTCTATTCATCTCACAGTAAATAATTGGCGGTGCCAGTCTAGTCCATACCTACTGGCAGTTCTGTCTTTTTTCGTCCAACACGTGCTCGCCAGGCCGTCTCCCAGGACAAGAGAGCCCAACCCGATCAACGCACCGCTCCGTAGCCTGTTGGCTGCCAGCGCTCGCTGAAACGAGAGAAAAGAAAAGAGGAAGAAAGAAGAAAAGAGAAGAAAAAAAATACGCAGCTGACAGTGGGTCATCACGTAAGATTAGGTTTAGTCAGATAATGACATGAAATAAGAGGGGGTAGAATGTAAAAAAAGAAAAAAAAAAAAAAAAAATTAAAAATTCGTGAGACCCACGTGCAGCTGCGTATTTTTTCTTCTCTTTTCTTCTTCTCCTCTTTTCTCTTCTCTCTTCAGCGAGCGCGGGCCACAGGCGGAGCGCGTGACGGGTTCTCCTCCGTGGAGACGGCGAGCACGGTCCGCGCGGCGACGACAGATTCCGACCCGGCCAGCAGTTGCCGACTCTGACGCGCAAGCGGCGGGCGAGCGCGGCTGGGAGCAGGCGAGCGGCGTCAGTAGGGCGAGCGCGGGTTTGCGTGCGGCGAGTGGCGGGCGAGCGTCAGCAGGCGGCGGCGCGTGCCGGAGCAGGCGGAGGGGTGGCGTCGGGGCTACAGCGGCGGAAAGCGGCAGTCTGGGCTCGGGACACGAGGAGAAGGAGCGCGAGCACCGGGGCCCAAGGCGCGTGGGGAGCTGGTCGCGCAGCGCGGGACGTCGTCGGGGCGAAGAGGACCCTGCGGTGCACGAGCTCGTCGCTGGACGGAGCTTGTCGCTGCCTCGTTGGACGCCGGCTCGTACTCGGGTGGTCGTACGCCGGACGTGGCGGGTGGCGCGCGTCGAGGGGCTCGCTTGCCCACACCTTGCGCGAGCTCGCCACGGCCTGCAAGCCGCCACACCAAGCCTCGTCACCTAACATGCAGAATCATGAAGACATGACACGTAAGTCGCGTACAAATGGTGCAAAATTTGCCAAAGTTTATTCAAGTTTTATGACGACGTACTTACCTGCACGTAGAGTAGTGGTCGGTCGGTGACGACGGCGGAATTGCTCTCCGGTAGGGTCAGGAGTTCGCCGGCGCAAGGATCGGCGGCACAGCGAGTCACCGAACTCCTCCAGCGAGACGTCGCGTCGGCCTCGACGAACGAGACGAACCGGAGGAGGCCAATGAGGAAGTCCACCGCGTCCTTGCACGCCTCCGCGTACAGCACGCGACGCGAGCGCCGGCGCCAGCGTCGTGTCGTTCACCGCGGCGGCCATGCCGGTCTGGTCGTGTCCGTTCGCTGTCTGCAAGCACGTAGTGCTCCTAGCTATCAATAATTATGTCACATTTTATTGACGGGAGCGATCAAGGAAGAAGCTGGGGTGAGCCTGGCGGCGACGCAGGCGCAGCAGCAGCACCTGGGCGGCGGCGAGGAGCGCGCGGTGGAAGAATGCGGCGTCGGTGTAGCAGCCGCTGCTCCGGCTGAACATGCTGGCTCCGGGTCGGGACCTGCCATCGCCGCCACGGCCGTGCTCGTCGCCTCCACGGAGGAGAACCCCGTCACGCCGCTCCGCGGTCCGCTTGTGGCTGCCGCGCTCGCTGAAGAGAGAAGAGAAGGAGAAAGAAAGAGAAGAAAAAAATGTGCAGCTGCATGTGGGTCCCACGTAATTTTTTAAAAAAATTTTGCTGACTAGGATGCCACGTTAGCAAAACCGGGCAAAAATACTGCCGGGGACCTCAGGTGAACATTTTGAGAGAGTTTAGGGGTACACATGTCTGGTTTGTAGTTAAGGAACCTCAAAAAATCTCGGTGTTAGGTGAGGACCTCCGGTGACCTTATTCCTACTAGTAGGAGTAACTTCACAGTGACTCCCTCAACTAGTGACCAAATCTGATTCGTATCCTTGAACCGCAATACCAGATATATCGACCTCAAACTATTAAAACCGATGCAATTTAACTCGCTTGACGTTTTTGGCAGGTGGTTTTGCTGACGTGACACCTACATGGCAGTGTTGATCTGGCCTATGGTGTTAACGTGGCGCTTAGGTGGCATTAGAATTAAAAACATATATGTGGGCTCCATTCGTGATTCACACACACAAAAAAGTGGGGCCCACCGACATGTGGGACCCACATGTCATCCCCTCCCTATCCTTCTTCTCCTCCCTCTCTCTCCCGTTCTCTCTCTCCACTTCGCTCGTCTCCAGGGGGCAGGATCTGGAGCGACGGCGGTGGCGAGGGTCGGAGCGGCAGCGGCGATGGAGGCACGGCGTCGAACTTCTCCTGTACGGCAGCATCATCATCGGCGGTGCTGCTGCTCAACCGGGGTTCATGTATGGCGCATCCTCATCGCCCTCGCTCGCCAGATCAGGGAGCGCTACACCGGCCTGGCGCCATTGCCAAGCAGGCGTGTCGTCGGTGCTGACGATGTACTCGTTTATGGCAGAGTGGACCACCATGGCTCAGTTCTTGGCGGAGCCGTGTCTTGACGGCCGGCGGACAAGCGGCAAGCACATGGACGCACGTCGTCACGGTCGCCACGGCGAGAGATCCCCCATGTATACATATACAAGGACATCGAAACATACATCTTAGCAGCATCAACACAGATCAATCGTCACAAGAGTAGTAAGCTAGCTACCGCACAAATAGTTAATAAGACATGGCCGGCGGCAAGGAAGGCGGCGGTGGTGGTATCGTTGTCGGCGACGCCGCGGCCGCGTCCGGTGCGCCGCTCATGGTGTGTGCGTGGACGCGGACCGGATGGTGGCGGATTGGGGGTCGTACTGCAGGCCAGAGCAGGGAGCGTGCACCGCGGCGGGTGTTGGTGGAGCCCGACGACTCTGGAGGAGGAGTTCAACGCCGTGCAGCCGCCGCCGCTCTGGCCCTCACTGCCGACGCCGCTCCGGATTCTGTTTTCTCGGAAGGAAGAGAACAGAGAGAAGGATAGGGAAGGAGCTGTGGGTCCCACATGTCGGTGGACCTCACAAATATGTTTTTTGTGTAACGAATGCGGCCCACAGTATACGTTTTTAATTCTAATGCCACCTCAGCGCTAACGTCAACACATAGCCCAGGTCAACATTGCTACATAGGAGCCACGTTAGCAAAACCACTCTCCAAAACCACAAGGAGAGTCAAATTGCACAGAGATAGTTTAGGGGTCGATATATCAGGTATTGCGGTTCAAGTATACGAATCAGATTCGGTCACTAGTTAGAGGTCAAAGTGAACTTATTCCTACTAGCTACTAATGGGTATTTTTTAGAGATAAATCCATTCTACACCCCTTAACTATTAGGCTTGTTCTAAACAACCCCCTCAACACTTCAAAACCGGATACTTAGCACCCCTCAAATATAAAAACCGTCTAATTTAGCACCCCCCCCCCTCCCCTCAATGTGGTTTTCGCTGGATTAAAGTTGTTTTTGCTTATGTGGCATGTCTAGTCAGCAAAACAAAATTAAAAATAATGTGAAGCCCACATTGTTAGAGTCCTGTTATCTTCTTCCTCCTCCCCTTCTCTCTTTCTCTCTCTCTCCTCGTGCAAGATCGAGCTTGAGCTGATGAGCTCTGCCCTGCGCTAATGATGTTAGAGTTAGTGTCAAATAGTGTACGTAGTCGATTACAATTTAAGACTTGGAGTTGTACTAGGTATATGAATAGAGTAAGAGTCGGACTCTATCCTATTATCTCTCTTAAATAGAGAGGCACACCAGTTGTAACCGCAGGGTGCAGTAGCATAAATGTGGGTACAGTTTGGAGGCATAGCTATTGAAGGGTCGTGGATACCCGGATATGCTAGATCGGGGAGGAGCACCCGTATCAGAGCCCCCGGTGATGTAGGCTTCAGCTAAATCTCGTTAACAATATTGTGCCTCAACGTCGTCTTT